>BMAO01012910.1:92500-165682 GCA_019973975.1 Trichonephila clavata
AAAAAAATATTTGGACAATTCAAGACTGCTGGAAAAATGGAAAAATCCTCTTAAAGCTGATACTTTTACTAAGATGCTCTTTTCAACATCTTTGAAAAGAATACTTAAAATCGGATAAACTTCTTAGCGTTAAATTGGAAAATATTTCTTTGCTTTTATTGACTGAATATTCTCGATGAAATTGACCTTAAAATTTTATTTGTAATTTGGGCTTTAAAGCAAATATGTTGTTAAAGCTCCAAGAACTTGAATTGAAATTTTTTATCGAATTCTCTGAAATCCAAGTTTTGTTTAATCTGTATATATATAGTATATTTCAAAGAACTTTCTGTCCTTTTATTTGATAGTTTTACGAAACATTGCGTTTGAACTTTCATCCTTCTTTTATATTTAGTAGTGAATTATACCTCTTTTTTATGAAGACTTCCCTTTTATAAAATAAAAATCTTTTGAAAATATTTCGTACTTGTTAAATTACCCCCCCCATTTTAATGGAACGATTCTTCGATGCTCTAATTTTAGCTCTTTTATAGTTATACATGTTTCGCGAAAGGAGAAAAATGTATTTTATTAACGGAACAAAATTTAGTAAAGTACTGTAAAAGAAAAAAAAATTAAAAAGAACTAGAGCAGAGAATTCCAGGATATTTTAAATAAAATGTTCATCATTTTCTATAATTTAAAGGGCGTAGGATTTGCAAAAGAATCCCAAAAAATATGCAATAGTTAAGAGTGTGCTAATGAGAAAATTAATCTCTTTTAGAATGAGTTCTGTAAGAATTGTGCTTATAAGGATGGATGATGGTAAAATTATTATTTTCTAATCACGAGGATTGTAGAAATGTTTCTTACTTTATTGAAAGAGTCTGTTCTTATTTTTATGAATATTTGTTAGATTAATGTGTTTTATTTTGTGGTAATGAGTTTTGTACGTGGGAACCAAAAAAGGCGAATTCAGAGTAATATAACAAATTCTTAGTGAAATAGTTTTTAGAAACTTAATCTCAACTATTAAAAATACCTAGAATCCGAATACCCTAAAATTGGGACTTTTGCCAAAATTGACAAATTTTTCTTATGATTTTATTTTTAGGCTATTTTATTAGCTTTATAAAAAAACAAAGTTTATTATTTTCCGTTCACAAGAACAGAAACTTCAAGTGTTTTAGTAAAAGCAGATGCCATTACTTTCAGCAAGATATGTCATACTTTAAAACGCGTTTTACTCGAACTGAGTTTTTTTAAATATTCAAAGAGGGCCAGCGATTGCTAAAAAGATTCTAAAAATAATGAACGAAAATTTTTTGTGTATGTTCTGTGTAATAGTAGAAGTGTCTTAACCTTCAGATTTATCAATCACTGTTTTATTAAAAAATTTACTGTCCTTTATGTTAATATAATCACGGTTTTTTTAAGCAATTTATATAATAACTAACATAAAGTGCTCTAGGTTTTGTAAAAATTAAAATATCTCTTATCCTGAAGGTCAATTTAAAAATGAATAACATAACAACCCAGAAGAATTAAAAAATTGTAAATTTGTTCATATCTTTTAGTACAGAAGGGGGTCTATTTTATGCTATTTTTTGTAAATTTTTATCCAGTTTTTGCCATTTTAGTATTAATAATTTCTTTTTTCCTTCTTTATTTCAGCATATTTTTCTTAAAATGTATTAAAAAAATCTAAAAACTACAAAAAAATTCCCACATCTCCATTTTTTTAAGAAAAAGTTGTCACAAGAAGTCGGATACCTTAAAATGTATTATACATAATCATGTGCCCTCAAAATAACTTTTTTATAAAATAAGAAAGTACTAGTAATTATTTCTAACAATTCAATTATAACATTATTATTACATGACTTACCTCAATAATTATACTCAACATATAATAAACGAAACATTTTATGCAAAAAAAAACTTTTATATAAAACTTTTTAACAGATTGTCAAAGGTTTTTTGATGCTGAAATGATTTGTTAATATTAGTTTTTTGACAAATGTTATATAATTTTTAGAGTTGTTTTTAGTCTATTGAGAAAATATTTAAGACAAGACCTCAATTTTGGGTTTACTTTGTAGTTGTTTAGTATGACATATATTGGTGAAATTTTCCATGTGTTCTTCAATTTTTCTTACTTTTATTTATTTATTTGAAAAAGTCCTCCAAAAATAAAATAATCTGAACTTAGTAAAGAATGAAAAAATATCGGTCTTGAGAGAAAACTTATCTATTTATAAAAATCAAAATTTTGTTGCAACAAGTTATGAAGGAATTGCTTCAAAGTTGATTTTTCAATTCCTACTCTATTAGTTCACACTCTCTCTATATTTATCTTGTCCAAATTTTCAATCGTTTATAAAATGCTTTTTAAAGCGCTCAATTGAGCTGAAATTTTATATGCACGCTTATTTTGGATGACAATACAATAATTTTATTTTATTTTATTAATAAAAATTAATTGATTAAAACTAATTATTTAAAGAATTACAAATGTAGCCACGCTGGCATCATTTTTGGTGCCATAGCCACCATTTTGGCGACTTGTGTCAAAGCTTAAAAAGGGTTTTTTCTCACACACATTTTAAAGCGTTCATTTGAGCTCAAATTTTCTATACACTATTGTTTGGGGTAACAATACGACAATTTAATTATAATTAATTAAAATTATTGACTGAAATTAATTATTTAAAGAATTACAGATACAGCCACATTGGCTTCATTTTTAGCGACTTAGGTCAAAACTTTACAAGAATTTTTATTCTCACGTTTCAAAGCTGAACAGTTGAACTGAAATTTCATATACACAATTGTTTTGGTTGACAATACGATACTTTAATCATAATTATAAAAAATAATTGCCACTTAATGTTGTGATTCTGTCATATGTATATACATATTTATATTAATTGTAACTATTTAATAAAAATAAACTAAACTGATTTTTGTTGTTGGTCTAAGTAGAAACTGACTTAATTTTTTTTTATATTACTTGTTTTTATTTTTAGTACTTCAATTTTCTGTTTAAGCATAATAGGAACAAAACATAGTTTATTATTCATACAATAATAAGAGAAATTATATTCATTACAAATTCAGAAATAATCTATGCTATAATTACCTATATTAAAAAGATTCAAAATATTACAGCTATTTAAAAAAATTGTCAGTACTAACTAGTGTATGGAGGATGGCATGTTTTCTTGTTATTATTTCAAAAAGAAACAAATCAAGCTAAATTTTTTTCAAAATTAGTAAAGCATTTAAAAATTTATAAAACTAAAATTTAAAAAGAAGAAAAAAAATAGAACATTGAAAATTTTAAGCACATTTTTTACAATGAAAATAAAAATGATTATTTAATTTCTATTAAGTGGTTGCTTAATATTTTTCTTGCTTACTGGATACAATAATATAATTCAAGAATTGTTATTTAGTTTACTAAACGGATAATTAAGATTTTTCTAGCGCACTAAATGTAAGAATAATATTCATTTTCTTTAAAAAATTTAATATTTTAATGAAAAAGCGATTGTATAAAAAGACTACTGCTTATAAATATCCCTTTTTGATTCGTGTATATTTTTTTTAAGAATAAGCTTTGTTAATTACAAAATTTCTCATATAAAGTCATACATTGAAATATTTATATTTTGGAAGTATATTAAAATTTACCTCAAATTATTGTATTATTAACACAAATTTGTAAATATTTTCTTATTCTAAATATTTAAAATTGTCATAAAAAGAACACACATTGATAATCATTTATAAATTTAAACTATTTTTAATCTTCTATATATCTGTAGTTGTTGCTAATTGTGTGACGTAGTCAGATAGAGGCCCACAAAATTCACATGGCAAAGGGCTAGATTGTACGTCTATCGTTAGAAGTAGCTTTGAGCACCACGCAGGTAACATTACGATTTGGCTCTTTTCCCCCTCGATTTTGAGGAAGAGCACCCTTGAGGTCGATTTTGAGGTCAGCAGCCTCACACCTTTCTTCCCCTTCAACCAACCTCGCGGTAGAACTCGCGACTCGACGGCTCATGCCGCGCGAACACACTATACATTTACAAATAGCCATGTCTTTTCCGGGATTCGAACCGAAGCCCTACAGCGCAGCAGCCAGTGTCGCTAACCACTATACCGGATTGGGGTGCAATATAGCTTATTTTACTAAAAAATCATCATATTAGTAATCAAAAATATATGCTATCGCGAACACTTAAGAACTAATTTAATAAAGGTTTTATCAGTACAACGGTTACAAACTTTCAGGACAGATAGAGTATTCTTAGATTATAAGAAATCACTTGGCAATGCCTGGTCAGAAACAGTTTTCTGAGGCTATAAAAGACAAAAAGATAGGGCAGGAATAAGAGCAAAAAACATATTTATTATCCTCTTAGTACAGCAAAAAACATTCGAACAAGTAATATAAATTTTTTTAAAGTAAATTCTTACTTTGGTGGCGCCATCTGTTGCAGTTAATTGTAACATCGTCAGAAATAACGATGAATAAATTCAAAACTAAAAAAATAAATTTTAACTAGTATTTCAAAAAACTTTTTTAACATCAAGTGTCATATACTACAAGTTTTTACAAAAATGCATTTGAACTTGGGTCGATGAATAAAAAGTATTTTATTAACAATTGAAAATTTGAACACGATATATATATATATATATATGAAGAGTGTGAACAAATAGTAGAAATTGAAAATAAACATTGCAAAGACAACGATAGTCATCAAAGTAAGTGTTCAAAAATATGACCCAGTCTGTGATGCAGGCCTAACATCTCCGGCGCATTGATGATCGTACATTGGCGAAAATATCGGGCTTGTCCCGGACTTTCCCAGTAGTTGACTTCATGCGTGCAACAAGGTCCTCAGCACTGTTAACGAGATTTTCATACACCAGTGACTTGAGGTACCCCTATAAAAAGTAATCAAGGGAAGTGAGGTCAGGTGATCGAGAGGGCCAATGCAGTGGATTTTCAATGCTTCGGCTTACGCAACGCCATCTATTGTTTACACCAGCCAAAGCCTTCCCAGAATTTTTGCTGTACTAAGAATAATAAACATATTTTCCCCTCTTATTCGTGTCCGGACTTTCTTCTGTTTTACATCGTCTCAACCAATTTAGAAAAGAGTTTCAGACCATGCATTCCCATGGAATTTCCTATTGTCTAGATCAGCAGTTCTTAAAGTGAGGTCCGCTGAATCCGGGGGGGGGGGCACATCGCCTCTCTAGGGGTTCCGCGGAGTCTCGCATGCAAAGTTGAGATTTCCTTCTCTTACAGACTGTGAAAGGCCGAGGAAGAGTTGCAAGTTGTGTCATACTAGACTAGATTACTAAATAGTCCCCAATGAAGAAACTCTACTAGAACTTGTATATATTTTGATCAAGAATATGAAGTTGGGGAAGGATGTTCTCTCAAAGTCTTACGGAGCCACGACGATCGAAATTTTAAGGGCTGGTCTAGGTGTACTCTATCTGTTCTGAAAGTTTTAACCACTGCACTAATACACACTGTATAACTTTTAATTTTAAATTTAAATGTAGTAAATAAAATAAAAATAAAAATATAGTTCAAAACCGATAAATTCCATCATTAGATAAATGGCACCGTTATCGATAGATACAATCTTACCCACAGTAATGAAGTAATTTAACGAAAAACAATACTGATAGAAAAAAAAGAACTCTTATCCGAGTTCTTCAATCTGAGTACATCGGAAAAAATTGTCAATATTTTCCATTGAAATATACTTCAACAAATATTTTTCATCAGTTCTCTTCATAATTTTTATTGCTACAATTTAAAAACAATAAAAATAAAATTAAATAACAATCATTTGTTAAAAATAAATAAATGTTTTCCTTTAATTGTATTAATATATATTTTGTACAATAGATTTGTTATCACTATGAATTTAATGTTATCTTTGGAAACTTTAAAAATAATTAATCGATTAATTTAAAGTAAATAATAAAACTTTTATACGGAGTATATACCATATACGTTGTATTGGATAATTTTGATAATTTTCATTAAGCCTTTTTCATTAGAAACATGTTGTTTTTTAAATGCTCAAAAAAATTTCTTGTTATTCCAAGCTAATTATCGCTTACCAAAATTGTTACTGAAATTTTTGTTAGAAGAAAAAAAACCCTTATTAATGAAAAGTATTTATTTTTAAGAACAATTATTCTGTAAAATATTACAATGTTCTAATAATCATCTGACTTTTAATGAAGATAACATAGCTAAGCTTATAATTAAGTAAGAATATAGAAGAAAACAAAAAGATATATTTAAACTTTCCTGCTGCTTATTACAGAACAAATAGTTGTTTATTTTAATTTCTTTTATAAAAATGATAAGATCCGCCCTATTTTTTGAATTTAATAATTTCAATATATATTCATTCATATCAAAATCCTCCTTTAGAAAACTAGGCTAATTCAATTTTGTGAAAGTATTTCTAAAAATTAACAAAGCCAGAGTACAATTCATGTTTTGTTAATTTTCTCTAACAAATTGTAAAGTTATTTTAACTGTAAATATTATTTCGAAATACAGTCGACTCTTGATAATACAAACATTCGATAATACGATCCTCTCGAAAATTCAAAGTATATGCTCAGACCCTAGAAAAACTCTTGATATTTCGAACTAAAACAATACGTTTGGGTACACTCAATAATTCGAAGTAAAATCTGTGGCTGACCAGACTACAACACGCAATAATTCGAAGTTATCTTATAAAACTATCGACAATTCGAACACTCACTATCATGTACAGTCCTGTAGAAAAAAGGTTGTAGCTTACAAGTTTTGTGCTGTATAGTCTCTTCTTGTCTCCCCTGTAACATAGCCCCCTTAATTACTTTCTACCTACTACCCCACCTTAGTGTTTTCCGGTTCATCAGGCGAAAATACACTTTTATTGTTATCCTTCTTTAAGTGGACATTAGACAAACCGTAACTGTTGTATGCCGTCCATATCTTTCGCTTAGCACGTGGCCTAGCCATACATGTGTTCAGAAAGGATGATCAACTATTGTGAAGAAGAGATGCATAGGATTGTGTTTGAATGTATTCTTTTAATACAGGACTTTTAACTTCTGTATGATATTTTTATTGTACAGTATGTACTTTTTAAAAATTTCTTTAGAATAATTTTAAACATATTATTAATTGTTGTTTTATTACATAGCTTCAAATTAAATATGTTAGAACGAAAACTCTCTTCGAGTATTTTGGGAGTTTTTTTTCTATCCTCTTGATAATTCGAAGTTTTTCATTGGTCCCTTCAAATTCGAGTTTTCGAGAGTCGACTGTTTATTGTTAAATATCAGAAATTTTCAATTTTTTTAACAAAAAAGTTAAGAGATAAAATAGAAATGAATATTATTTTTTTATAAATTAATTAAGAACCTTTCTCTAAAAATTAGATTTAAAAGTCTTTTTTTTAAATCGGTCGGGGAATCGGTAATTACTATTGCAGACCTTGTTCATTCCCCAGGATCTGGTATCACTTTTAAGTGTGGTGTCATATAGGTGAATACCAATTGCCAAGATGTAATTTTAGCGCCCACAGTTTCCTCCTCAGAAGGAAGCACCTAAACTCTGAAAATGCAAAATTGTGCAAAGAATTAAATTTTGCCTAGAGCACCCAAAACAAACATGCACTCTAGGGATCTTCAACATGCCGCACAATCATACGACATGAACCCTGTCAATTTGCTGCATCATGAAAATCCACCAACTCAAGCCAGGGTCGAACCCGCAAACTCGAGCGTTCAAGGCGATCTTCTAACAAACTACGCCACCCAGAATAAAGGTGGTCTTAGAATAAAAGTTTCATATGGAAATTAGTGTTTTAAAATGACCAGTATCTTTAAGTCTATATCATTTAGAAAGGGATATGTTCTTTTAATGATTAATGATTACATTCACATTCATTAAGTCATTCAACAAGTCTTTATAATGTCATTTGAACTTCAGTAGATGCTTTAGGATTTAAATGACATCAAAAAGATTTATTACAAAATATAATTTTTTTAAATAGATATTAAGTTAATTTTAATCGCAGAATTTGTTTTTTAAGAAAATTTGCAATCAGATTAATGCAGTTTTAAATTTAGTTTTTCAGCAGTATGCAAACATACAAATACTTAATATAAAGCAAAACCCCTTTTTCGAATAAAATATCTTTTATTTCGAGAAACGATAATAATATAGGTTAATAATTATACTGACATATCAAAATGAAAATTTTCTACTGATTAATAATGAAAAATACATTTTTAAAAAATGGAAGAAACAGAAAATATTACAAGGCGATATTACAAAAAATACGAGTACTTTGAAATTGCAAGTGGAAATTTTTCATGCAGTGACTCGTAGCAAAGTTTAATCTTTTTTTAAAATTAAAATGAGGGAGACCACTATTAAGATCTTCAAAGCGCTTAAAAAAACCTTTTTTTAATTTTTTTCCTTTTAATTTAAAGGTTTCTTTAGTTAAAAGCATTCTAACGATAACATTTTTAGAAGCTCTTTAGGATAGTTTTGTTTAAAAAAAATTATTTGTCAAAAAGAAAATTCTTTTTCCAGTATTATACACATTTGAAACAGTCATAATCTCATATGTAAAAGGCATAAAAAAAATTTTAAAATTTGCTTTTTCAGACAACATATCTAAAAATATCTTTTACAAAACACCTCATACCCTGTACAAAAAAAAATGTTATTAATATTTTCTTAAATGTACTTCTCGGGAAGCTTAAGATTTTTTTTAAATTTCATGTTTAAAAAATTAAAAAGTGAAGACAATTAAAGCTTTTTGAAAAAAAAAATATAGATAGAATAGTGGAATTTATATAAAGCAAATAATTTTCATGATACTTTGTCAAGTTTTTTTGGATTCTTTTTTATAAATTAATTCATGTATACTCCAAATTTCAATATTTAATGTTTAAAGTTGGGATTATAGGAACTTTTAATATGCATTTTGAATAAAAATGCTTAAAATATTGCATTTTCTTTAAACTTTAATGTTTTGCCTCAAAATAAAGATTTTATTTCCAAAACACGTTTATTAAAACTCACTTTTTTATTTCATTACGATGTAAAGCTTTAACAGGACGTTTTCAAACTGACTTCATAATATAGATAAAAAAATACCTTCAGAAATATTACATATTTATTTATGAAAATATTGGAAAGTAAAATATTTAATTTTATTCGTCTTTTGTACAATAAGGTAACTGGGACGTCTGCGACAAGAAAAAATGAACTTTTTTGTACCAAATTTAAATGGTCTCACTTACTTAAACTAAAACAAACGGAAATAAAATTTTTACGTTGAATTATGTACATATTTCTTTATCTGTTAATGTAAAAAATTCCATTTTTAATTAAAAAATAATCTGTATGAGCAATAATTAATCAATAAATATTTTTTTTTATTTTCAAGACATAATCTTACCTTTAGGTACACTTTGCATAAACTACACTGCATATAAAGTTATAAAATTGTACAGGGTTTTGGCAAACATAACAATCCATAAAATTAACGAAATGAAATTTTCAAAAATAAATTTATAAAAATTATACAAATTTTTAAATTTAGTGATTTGAATTTAATGCAAAAAATGTGATATATCTAAAATTTAAAAATGTTTATTTGCAAAAAAATTCATTCACTTTGTTGAAAATTTGTGGATCTAATAGTATACAAAATATCAGCTTTATAGGTAAAGTAGATTTTGAGAAAAGTGTACCGGAATCACCAAAAATGGTATTTTGAAGAAAACTGCAACTAAAGATATTTTCATCTACAATTTGTAAAATAATATTTTTTAATACAAAATATAGCGATACCATTATTAACTGGATTATTTTGCATCATTTCCTAGTTTTTAATCAGTAAGTTTGAAATTCTAGATTATTTAGAAGTGTTTTAATTAATCTTTCGTTTCTTCATTAACACGTGTTATCAACGATTCCATACCTTTTTCCATCTAAAATACCAAAGTTTTATGTCCATAAATTTTAGTATTTTTACTTCACTTTGATCATCCTCATTACAGGATATTACAAAATTCCTTACATATGTTTTTATTGTTTTAAAAATACACAAAAAAATATATTTGATGAATTTAAGAAGTTAATTTAAATAGAATTCTATTTTTAAAAACTATAACAAAATAATCTCTTTTTTTGTATTCATACATATGAATATTTACTTATTTTAAAATAAAACCAATCGTTATAAACATATAGAATTGTTCATGAGCATTCAAATGCAGTTAAGAAAAACGTTAAGTTAGGAAAAACGAAGTGTCTATTATACAAGCAGTGTATTTAGAATAATCCTCAAGATTCCCTTTATACTATATCAACTTGATTTAGAGTTTAAGAACTACACGGAGTATTTATAAATTCAAAACTAGACATAATTAACATTTCAAAAAAAAATTTGATTTTAAAATTTTGCAACTGATCATTTAAATTTTTTCTTAATTTTTGCCCAAAAAATGTAGAATTTTCAATAAACTTGAACATATAATATAGAAAAATCACATTATTTGTGTAGAAAAATTAGTTTATTACTATAGATATTAAATACTATTTGAAGAAGGTGTACCTGAATCCAGTTACATCGCATCTGCTTACAATTTTAAAATTCAATTTTCTAGAGTTCTATTTATCGAATTCTCATAAATAATGCCTTTATGGATGCAGCAAAGTGCCCTCTATTTTTTAAAAGTAAAATTAAAAATAAAATGCAAAATTTGGAGCACCTTCACGTCCTAGTTACCTTAAAATCAAATAGTAATAACCAGTGCGCAATCTATTGTAATTTTAAGAAATTAAATTATTGTAATTAGTAACTGAAAAAGAAAAACTTTTTTCGCTATTCATAAATTATCAGAATTTTTTTAATGCAAAAAATTTGATAACTTTAAAAGAATATCATACATGAACCAAAATGAAGAATAAATAAATTTTAGTTAAATATTTTAAGTAATAAATAATCTATCTCAGTATTATTTATCTTCATTCAGTAAGATAATAGATAATAATAAGTTTTATTACATAAACTCATTCAATCTATTTCTGAATTTTCAAAAGTGACGTACGCCATTATATTTATTTTTAAAAAAATATAAATATATTACATTCTTTCTTTCTTTTCTAGAATTATTAAGAAGATACAATAAAAAATATTAGCATCAATATAAAAGTTTTCCAAAACTTCATTTAAGATAAATAAAATCTTCGTTTTAGTTTTACATAATAAAATGTTTAATTTTCTTACAGATCGAATGCATTAAATCCGAATTCCTCATCATAACATTGGCAATAAAAGAAGTGAATTAATAAGTTAACTTAAACCCTTGGAACGCCAAAAAATTCTTTCAAAAGAAAAACCTATCAACTGCATAAATTGCATTAATCCTATAATCAATCATACTTATAAAAAACGCTTAGCCTAAAATTCGATTTATTAAAATTTTTAATTAAAAATAATTCCCGTGCGTATACAAAATAAACTTAAGAATGTTTTTCTCTAAGCCATAAAGGAATTTAAGTCCGTAATACTTTTTTCCCCTCAAGAGCATAAGTACAAAGAAACATAAAGAATGTAAATTGAATATTTCCTAAAAATGAAAATATTCCATATAAATAAAATATACTAATTTTTTAATGTAGTTAAACTGTTTGTTTCCTGCTTGTAAAGAAGATCTAAAAATAGAAAAGCTCTCAAATAATATTTCTCTGTGATGTTTTTAAATCCAAGCATGCCATCAAAATTTAGGAGTGAATGTTATTATCAAAGTCAAATCAAATTTGAATTTTATTGTTTTTCAAACAAAGCATTTTTCTTTCACTTCCCTTTCATTTATACATAATTGTTATAAGATTGATAATTTATATTTCGTTATCGTAAATTTCCAACTTTTTTTCCTCTTGATTCTATAAGTACAATAATATAGAATTTGAAAAATTTATTATTCCATATATGCTGAAACAAACCAGAAAATGTGATTAATTGCATCTCCAAAGCAGATGTACCATTCAACTAAATTTCAATTAATAATATTCAATTGAAAGTAAAATTAAAAGCAACATTTTAAAGATTTTGGGGAAAATATTTTATTTATTACTATTTGAATCACAATAATTATAATTAAGAATACGACACAAATAACTGATTATCAAAATAAATTGCTAAAGCATATACAGATCTTATATATAAACACTTACATCAGAAATTACAGCACTTACAACACGATGTATAACAACTGTAGGAATTACATTTTTAACAGAACACTGGATATTTTTAGTGAAATAATTGTAATATCTTATTAATTAAAATTACATCCCTAGGCAATATAAATAAATTTCTGTTATTTTCTTTTTGATGAGATTAAAAAACACACAGTCCAAATCTATTTTTATCAAGTTCATAATTATATAATAACAGTCCAGTGTTTCATTAGGTTCTAGTTATTATTTGCGTTATTATTTCGTAAACCCTTTTTTCATAGTGAGACAATGAGCCATTTTATCTAAGAAACTTTCAACAATCTTTTTCAGATTAACTTCAAATAAATTATTTCAGTGTCCTAATGGTAAAATCCTATCAAATAAAACATACGATATAAAGAAAGTGATACCTAAGTTGTAAAAAAATGATCAAATATCTTTGGGAGGGAAAAGGAAGCAGTTTTTTATTTCTGTACATTAATCCGGTGCTAATGAATATAAAATTCTTCAGAAACTAAAAGAGTCTGAATTTTTTTCGTAGTGACAAATTGCAATTTAATTTTTCTAGAATATGATATACACTGCTGGCCACCTTAAATGCAACACCAAGAAAGACAAGAGATAGCACAACAAAATTTATTTTATAGATAACATGTTGACCAAGTATCAAATGATTAAATTTATAGACTTCTGTGAAGTGTGGTTCCTGCTAGAATCAGTAACCAGAGTAGTCGCCATTGTTGGAGATCACCGCTGCCACACGCCTCGGAATTGATTCGAAGAGACTTTGGATGTGTTCTTGGGGTACAACAGACCAAGCAGCTTCCCCACGTTGCCAAAGTCGATCTGGTGTGGCAGCTGGGGATGTAATCTGGGTCAATCGTTGAGCAACCATGGACCACATGTTTTCTATCGGTGAACGATTCGAAGAGAGAGCCAGCCAGCGAAGCAACTCAATCTGGTGATTGACGAATAACTTTTGGACAATGCGTGCCACGTATGGTCGCACATTATCCTGTTGAAATATGGCTGTGGCCAAGCCCTGAAGGTAAGGAAGGACAACTGGCTCCAACACCTCGGAGATGTAGCGCTGACTGTTTAAAGTACCAGCATTGCGTACTAGAGGAGTGCGAGAGAGATATCCAATGCCACCTCATACCATAATACCCGGTGCAGGACCAGTGTGGTGGTGCATAACGCAACTCTGTTCAGCATCCTCTCTCCACGCCGTCTCCAGATTTGAATCCGACCATCATGGTGTTGCAGACAGAAGCGTGACTCGTCAGTAAAGACATCTTCATTCCATTCTGCCACCCACATCATTCTTTCCTCGCACCATTGGTGGCGGAGACGTCTGAGGTTCTGCGTCAAGGGTAGACCCAGCAATGGACGTCTTGCGGACAGACCACTCTACTGTAAACGGTGTCGAATGGTACTCGCAGACACTGAATGATGCGTTACAGACTCAATGTGCAGCGCTTTGAGGTGGCGCCACAGGGGTGCGTGAAGTGTGTCTGCCCTGAAATTCTAATCATTGGCATATCTCACCTTCGCTAATGCATGTTGTAAATTTCATGTTATTTGCGTGCTTCCTTCAGGGTGTTGCATTTACGGTGGCCAGCAGTGTATTTGATATTTAATAGAATTTGATGTGAGGAATATATCGCGGTCCGAAGGTAGTTGGTGTAAGAGGATTCTAGGAAAAATCAGAAGTGATTTTAAAGCATCCAACTACCCTAAAATTGTGAATTTTGTCAAACTTTTCTGTGTGATTTCCTTTTATAGACCATCCTATTATCTTTATAAGAATACCAAATTTATTATTTTCCATTCACTAGAACAACAACTACAAGTGTTTTAGTTAAAGCAGATGCCACTAGTTTAAGCAAGATGTCATACATTAAAATGCGCTTTGTTTGAAATGTATTTTTTTTAGAAAATTCCGAAGCGGAGACAGTGTTTTGCTAAAAAAGTTTTGAAAATTATTAACTGAATTTTTTGTGTATGATCTGTATAATAGTAGAAGTGTCTTAACATTCAGATTTAGAAATCACTGTTTTATTAAAAATTTACAGCCCCCTATGTAAACATAATCACTGTTTTTAAGCAATTTCTTATAATAACTAAGATAAAGTGCTCTAGTTTTTGTGAAAATTAAAATATTTCTTATCCTGAAGGTCATTTCAAAACTGAATAGCAAAACAACACATCCAAATTGAAAAATTGAAAATTTGTTCATAAACTTTTTGTACAAAATAGGTCTTATTTATATTATTTTGTTGTAAATTTTTACCCTTTGTTTTCCGATTTAGTAATAGTAATTTCTTTTTATCTTCTTAATTTTTGCATATTTTTCTTAAGATGTATTAAACAATTCTAAAAACCACAAAAAAAATAAATTTTTATCATCTTTTTAGTTTAGTAATAATAATTTCTTTTCATCTTCTTAATTTCATCAAATTTTTCTGAAATATATCAAATAAATCTAATAACCACAAAATATCCCCATAGCTCCATTTTTTTAAAAAAAGTTTGTCGCAAGTAGTCAGGTACCTTAAGAATAGCTACTTTTACTCCATCTTCAACACTTTATGAAAATATACAACTTTATAGCTTAACTCTAAGAATCCTAACACTTAATCTGACATATAAAACTATTAGAAATCACTTAGCTTCAGTTGGAGCTTATTGTGATGATCCGTCTCGAGCCTAGATAGCTCGGCCAGCTCCAATGTTATTGACTTCCACAACTCCTGGGGGAGACTATGTAGAATATTAATTTCATGTGTGTGTGTGACAAACTACCTCTCAGCCACAGTTCCCTTTCTCTTATTCTTAGATTTCACGGTTAACAATCACAATCACTTATTAATCTCACATACCCAAAGTCAGGGTTTAAATAGTAGCTACATTTACATAAAATCAAGTCATTTCTATGGAAATCTGTTTTTAAACTAAAACCCCAGTATAAGAATAGTTTCCCCAAGAGGATTAGTAGAAGAATCCGAATACAAATTTATTGTATTCGAATCGTTACAAATTTTAAGAATTACATTTTTAGGATTTTTTTCTATATCTATTTAAGGTGCAATATCAATGTAGCTAATATTTCTTGATAGATTACATAACTTTTAATAATTCTGTATCAAAACCTTTACAAGTACAAAGATTTAATTATCCTTAAATCAGCATTTTTTAAAAATGTAAATGCCAGTTTTGAAAAGGACTTTTTTAAAATTAAAAAAAAAAGTTACGTAAAATAAAACAGGAAAAGGTGTTGAAACAGCTAACTGTACCACCGAAAATGTTAATTGAATTTCTATTCAAATAAGCAATATTCTGATGTTTAACCAATATATTTTAAAAATTATTTATGTAAGAAATTTTAGACAAGTTAAGATATTGTGCAATTCACCTTCAGAAAAAAATAAACCTTTATTCCCAATACATGTTTAATGTAAGTCTCGAATAAAATAATGTGTTAAAAAAAATTAAAAGAGGGGGCAGCAGACTAATTTGTGTACCTTTCATATGCTTCATTCCTTTATGCTTAAAAAAAATCTAATTATGTCAAATAAAATTAAAATTAAGATTCCATTTACCGTTCAGTAAAGAAGTCATTCAAGGAAGAATAAATTAATCAGATTCAAAAGATTTTACTTTTCATTTTGGAAAGGAAGTCTGAAAAAAACAACTATTTCAAAACAAAGTTTATTTGGATGTATTAATCCTTTTTAATTCAGCCTTTGTATTTACAATGCATTTCAGGCTGAAAAAAAAAACTAAGTACCGTTACTTAGAATGTTTTTACAGAAAACAATTTACAAGATTTAATCAGTTTGAAAACTATTTGATTGAAACAAATTAATATAATTGATTGTTTGCAGTTAATACCTACATTTCTGTTTTATTTATATTTGTTTTGTGCATATGATTGTTAAGTAGTTTTAAATGTATGAAGTACATTTCAAAATCAATTTAACATATTATTGTTGTTTTTATCCTTTTATAGTTATTAAAAGGCTTTTAATTAATTTATTTCTTATATTTAATTTCACTAGAAAATGCCATACGTGAAAAATCCATTTGTTCTAAATAATTCTATTTTGAGTTATTTATTTGTTTTTATCTTAATTATATTATTGTCTAAATGTGTTTCATATTTATTTTGCTAGATCAGCACAATTTTATTCTGTTCTCTTTTTTGTACTTTGGACTTAAGTATCACTTTTAAAGTTGCTGAATAGAAACATAAAATATATAATTGTGTCTCCTTTTAAGTGGTTTATTTTCTATATTGATAAAATGCTAGAAGAATAAATCTTTGTCTTTAAAAATATTTCTTAAAATATGCTAAAATGGTATGTGTTATAAGCATTTAATGTTTTAAAGGAAAAAGAAAATACATTTTCTTTTATTTTCTTCAATAATGTGAGTAGTATAAAAACATACTCAAAAAATTAATATAATATCGCTGAAATAAATGAAAAAAATCTTCTTTTTTTAAAAAAAAGGAATAGAAATAAGTAAAATATATATGTCGGGGCAACATTTCAAAAGTTCAAAGATTAGAATGTTAATAATAACCAGAAAGATACAAAATCCAATGTGTTATTTGATCAGTATAGAAACGATAAGAACGGAAAACCATGATGAAAAAGAGATAAAAAATGCAAATTTATTGGACAGGTAACTTAAAATCTAGGTAGAATGAAGACAAAAATATCAATATTTTGTGCAACTGTTATGACTAGCAAAATGTACATGGCATATGTCAATACTGATAGAAAAATACTTTTGATGTGTTCTTAGAATATGCATATGCATGCTGCCAAATGCCTTCCGAAATATTCTCGTCGGTTAGAGTACCCAGGGCACATTTACCATTCATCGATCACATGGGTTAGATGTCGACAAGTCAGAAAAATGTATGGGACAGGGCAAGGTAGTGCATTTTGATGGGCAATGAAAAATTGTTCAGAGATATGTTCTATGCGCGGTTTCTCATTCATCGGTTGAAAATTGGCTGCGTTGAGCCTTGAGAGTAATGAACAACAAAACCCTTTAAAATTTCAAAAGCATGACATTGGTTATTGTGTACATTGATGATGCGTATTGGACAGGTTATCAGATTAAAATCCTGTAGTATTTCTAACGTAACACTAATGGAAGAAACGGTATTTCTGTGCAATTTCAAGAATCATGTAATACCTCGAAACGCCACGGTGATGCGAGATTCGGATATGACCAACTCGATGTTTAGCACGGTTGTGATTTGTTTAAAAAGACAAGGTTACGTTACTTATTGATCTACTTTCAGTGTACAACATACCAGTACTGCAGCATACACCAGTGGTGTGCAATTAAAGGTAATCTTAGCAATGGATACCTTACTGAAATTGTGCAATATATTCCAATTTCTGTCCTATGTTTCTCAAAGATACAGTGTGGTCCATCATTGACATACACGCAACATATTTGTGTTGCGTTTTCAGTCTATCTTCGTTTTAAAGACATCATCGGGCCTTTTGAAGCAAAAGCAGAGCTAAAGTAATTGTG
This sequence comes from Trichonephila clavata, assembly GCA_019973975.1. Taxonomy (NCBI): domain Eukaryota; kingdom Metazoa; phylum Arthropoda; class Arachnida; order Araneae; family Nephilidae; genus Trichonephila; species Trichonephila clavata. The sequence continues at coordinate 110,352 of BMAO01012910.1, forward strand.
GACTTCTTAAGGTATTTAAGTGTCATTTACTTCCAAGTCGAAGTAATTGCATGTAATTCATAATATTATGTATATATAAAGAGAGAGAGAGAGAGAGAGAAATTTATAATTATAAGTTAATATTTACCCGCTATTGATTCCTCTCTAAAGAATGAAGATGATTTTAAATAGTGAAGTGCGCCTCCATATCTGCTAGTCATCAATCTTCGTGTTGAATTAGACATCCACATCGGAGTTAATTTAAATTACAAGAACATTATTATACCAAGACTCAAGAACATTTTAAGATAAACGAAAAACACGTGACATCTTAAACAAACATCAGTCGCTCTTATGGAGTTGCCAATCATGTATTACTGCATTTGAATTCAGTTTTGAGCAAATATTGTAAATTTTGCCGTGAAAAAGTATTTCAATAATATGCTGCAAATGAACAGTTAGTGTTCTGTATCATGTCTTCTTCGAAACTTCACTTATGTCCACATATTCTTATGCAGAAATATATTTGTTGTAGCGAGCTGCATAGCAGCGCTTGAAATTTGCTTAAGAGTTTTAAAAAATATGTGTTCATAAATCCAAAGTAAAGAAAATATCATTTTAGCACAATCTCATAATTATCCTTATAGCATTATTTGTAAAAGTTAGAAGAATTTTTAATTTTTAGAAAATTTTTATGAATCATATTAACTGTTTTAAAATTTCAGTTTTATAATGCTCATTATGTTAAGATAAACTTCCTCAAAGATTTCTTGTGCCAAATACTTACACCAAAAAAACAATTTGGTAGCTTTTTGAAAGTTTAATAATTGTTTTGGAATTTTTGAGCCGTAATCAAATATATAGTTATTTGTGATACAAAATAAATTAGTAGTTCGAAAGATATAAATAACAGTGGAATATTTATATAAATATTAGGAATTATATATATATATAAACAAACTGTCACTTTTTTTCTGAAAACAAACCGGAAAATATCATTGTTTTTCCTAATTTAAATAGAATGGTTTTAAAATTTACATTCAAGCAAAGTACAAGATGTATAAACTCTTAATTACATTCTCCTAGATTAATTCTAAGGCGAATTTAAAACATAGTACCTAAATATGATGTATATAATAAGTGTTTTCGAGATCTATTCACTTATAATCCATCACAAATTTCATTTTAAATACTTGCTTTGTAAAAAATTGTAACAATTAAGTTGTACAAAATTGATAAAAAGAAAATATTTTCATTTAACTATATTTTGTTTCAAATGATATTGATGCTGATATATTTGGCAATTCCGAAAGTTTTTAGTAAACAGATATGCACATAGAAATGTTAAAATTTCTAATATTTTCAGTCATTTTAAATGTTATAATTGCCTTTCCATCTAATACTTATAGAGCATTAGAAGACCAGTAATTAAGACGTCTTTGAATACATATATAACTGGGGAATACATAAGATTAGAAAACTGCAGAGTACAATTTTATTCCGAGGGGAATTTTCGATGAAGGATTTGTTAGTAAATAAAAAATATTTTATCTTTCGTGAGTTAAATTATTCATTCGTCTTCATTAAAGAAGTATTTTTCAGCACTGAACTTTCTTAAAATTTGCAAACTCCCCCCCCCCCCAAACATTAAATTGTTGAAGATGTAGCAAGAGACCAATTCGTTTGTATGTACAAGCAATTTTTCTTGCAAATTTACACAGCTCTGGTGTACTTATTTCATTTTCATTTTCTTTTAAGCTTTAGTCTTAATTTGCTAAGAATAAAATGTAAACTGTTTTGTAGCCGGCTAACTCGGGAGGTTTCCTTCTCAAAACTAATTTGAGATTATAGTCTTTAAAGTTTAATTGAAAATTTAATTCATACGTCCTTATAAAGGAAATATGATCCATAGATTAGTCTTAATATATAAAGTGAGGATTTTGCGTAGGTAATAAAACTAGTGATGTTTACGCTACAAGTATAGGATTTTGTTAGTTAAGTTAGCCAGTTAGCCAAACTTTATTTAGATCAGTGTTTCTCAAGCTGTGAGAGCCCCCCTCATCCAGGAGGAGTGATAGCTCTACGACGGAGACGCAAGCATATTGAAAAGTCTTAAACAAGACATTATTTTAAAAAATTACTAATTTGCCGAAAGTAAACAAAAAAAAATACATTCTGACATAATTAAAAATAAAATACTCATTTTGCACTGATATAATATATTTATAATATACATCAGTACTGCACAATGTATTTTATAATTTATTTAACAGTACTAAAAGCAAGTTAAATAATAACTAGTGACCCCATGGGCTGATCATACATAAAAAATAATACAAAAATTAACACTTATCTTGATAATTTGTACGGTTTATAATTAATACCTGAATTGCTGATTAAAAGTTACATAATTCACTCCCCGATACCACCAGTTTCCACCTGACGTGCGAAATGTGATGTATTGGGAGGGAGAGAGGAAAAGTAATAAATAAGTAAAACGTACTCTGAAATAAGTAAACCCTCCGCAAAAACTGTCAAAGTACTTAAAATATTTCAAAGTCATCGAAATAATTTGTGTATAGCAGTGCACAGAAAAGAAAGAACTTCCGAAAGACGTATATATACGTCAAGGGCACTTAGTGCTTTAGCTGAGTGAGACGTTTATATACGCCGGGGGCACTTAAGAGTTAAAAGTCGGATTGTAACTTTAGCATCAAAGTACAGTATTATTGTATGCATGGGGACTTGATGAAAATTATGATTGAATATTGGATTGCAAATGTTGAAAGTTTGAGAGATACTGGCCTAGATTCAAGTGTTTACCTCAAACTGTGGGACGCTCCTCCCTAGGCGGGCGTAATAGTCCTACAAGAGGGGCGCGTGCATATCGAACAATCAAAAATAAAAGATTTGAAAAATTTCAAATTTACTGAGAGGAAGCAAAACAAAAAAAAACACATTTACCCTGTATTAATAATTAAAATAATTTTAATAATTAATAATAATTTAAATGTATTAATAATGTGGGAGTTATAAATGTATCAGTACTGAGATTAATTATTTGATAATTAATCTCACAATACTAAGTAAAGAACAAGTTTAGTAATTGCTAGGGATTCATGTAGGCTGGTCATATACAAAATTTAATATTTATCTTGATAATTTGTACGGTTAATGATTAAAAGCATATTGTAGCTTTAACGTCAAAGTGCATTATTATTGAATTCAGTACATTGTTATTGTGTGAAGATGGGGGGGGGGGTTGCGATGAAAATTAAGATTGAATTTTGGGTCGGAAACATTGAAAGTTATTGATTTACCTAATATTAAAATAATTATCCGGCCCAACATTCATTTTGCGTCAGATTCTATTTGTATGTTCCAGAGTGGAATGACGTCAGCTATTTGGAAACTTAGCTTTGTGACAGCCTGGAAATCTCTCGCGACTTACAGATAAAAGTGTTTTAATATAGTTAGATGATATACCTCCCATTCCTTGAAGCCTATTAATAAATAAATAATTCATTTATTATTTGTGATTATTTCTAAGTGTTTTTTGTGTTATGCCGACTATTCCTAGTGTCATATCGGGCTCGAGTCACAATTTCGCGAGAACAAAGCTCTCGGAGAGCGGACCGTTACAGTTTTACTTTATAATAACTATCCAATTCTGCTTAAACAAAATTTTATATTTCAAAAGATTGCAAGCCGTTTTGAGGTTTAATAAAATCTGATATAAATGTTTATGTATAAGAAGTCTGAATATGCTTTAACAAGAGATGCTAAGTATTTTTTTAATCATTTATTTGTGTCTTTGATACTTAATTTTAATTATTGTGATTCAATTATTAATAAATAAAAATAGTTTCACAAAAAAATTAAAATGTTGCTTTTATTTTTACTTTCTCAATGGAAGCTCTTGAATATTATTCGTATTTGTATAACATTGTATTATAGTATACCAAAACTGTATCTTTATCTTTAATTTTTGAAAGGAAAAAAATTTAACAAGAGAAACAGAAGAGGGCAATATCAAAACATCAATAAATTGACATGATACTGAACTACATTTTAAGAATTACTACAAAGTGAAGCAGATGATTTATGATATGTTTTAGCTTACGCCACTTGAATTCAGTAAATATTATATGAAGAGCGATATATGTTCGTAAATAATTTCTTAAAAGATTTTTGATGCTTTCAGCAAAACTCGATCACTCTGTGAGTTCCCAAATAAGTTTTTCCTGCAGACAAAAAAAGTACCATCTTTTTCTTCTTACTCTTTCTTAGGAGAAACCGTTTTACTGATAGATACAGCATACACGTGGGTGACTGTGAGCTGTTATATCTATATATAGGGCATGTCCTTCTTAATATAAAGAATGAATGACACTGGCGCTCAGAGACTCAAACAAAATTAGAATTGATGAAACACTTAAGTGTGTTTGAAGGAAAGGGAAGAAATTCGTTTCATAAGTTTTATCGTCTTTAAATCAGTTGACACACCCACGCATGCATAAAGTCATCTTTTCGTAATATAATAGAAATGAATTTTGTACTTTTAGCAACTATTCCAAGAATTAACTAAAAATATATATTCAGTGAAGAAATGACATTTAGAATGTGACAGGAGTATATGTTCTATTTCCAAAAACTGCAGCGATTGATGTAAATTGTGTATTGTAGTAAAGCTATTTTCTTATTTTGACAATCTGTAAAACTTTGGAAAAATATTATAACAAATACTAAAGGAAATTTAAAGTTTTAACTTAACGCTAAGAAAGTTTCAAAATGGTTTTCATTTTGGAGGGTAAAATAGATGATACATGTATATTTAATTAAACTCTAGGGGGATTGGCGGTTTTTAATTAACTACAACGTGCCCAAGATTCAAATGACTATAACAAACACTCTACGACATAGATAGAGAACTAAATAGAGAGCAAATTAAAGATGATTTTTACATGATAAAGTATGTCTTACATAGTCTGGTCTGACTAATGATTTTGATTTTATCATAAATTTAATAATACATGTCCTCAATAAATGAATCTCAACAAAGCTCTTTACTCTCAGTTAAAAATATGTTTTTAAACAAAAAGTTTAATTATTAAAATCAAAATATTGCTAAAATAACATACGTGATACTAAGTAAATATATAAACAAGATTATTTCAGAATAAGTTATCTATCTGCTTATAGTTTAACATTTCGAGTTTAAATTTGCATTAATCATTTAATTTGACTGAAGCATAGTACGTAAAATGGGGTTTAATAGCATTTGATTACATTGGATTTTGAGAAATCCAAAAATTAAGCTCTGGTTTTCCTTTAAAAGTTTAAATTTCAATATTATGAAACAAAAGTTTTGAAATTAAGTTCCATCAGTAACAGCGAAATCTTTCATTTAAAAGTAGATGACTACAATATAAATATTCAGTTTAGGAAAAAACTCATTAAAAAGGAAATTTGTTTGTTGATGAAGACGAAGAAATATTTCAGCTATGAATACTATGAATGATATTTCATATTTTATTTATGTGATTATAGTATTTGCAACATTTATTAAGAGCAATATTCTTAAATAGCAATTAGAAATGGAAAAGAAAAATTCAATTAAGAATCATAAAAATTTATTATTTATAATGCAATTATTCATTCATCCTGGTATAGAAATGCACGATTACAATTATTCCATGGAAAAAAGCAAATTAAATTTCCTCTATATATGCTACACAACAGGAAACTTCAATTAAAAGCATTTCTTATTCAAATTAATTTGTTTTGATATTCAACATATATTGAAAAGGCTATTAATTATTCAGTTGTGCTCTTTATTTTACATATATAAAAAATTCTCTGAAATTTTAACAGAAAAAAAAATTGTTTTCTGTATTTAGTCAAGGGTAAATAACTTATAATCGATTAAAAGCTTTCGCTTTAAGTAGAAAAATAAATTTCGAAAATTATTTTCTTTATAACAGCAAGAAACAAATGTAGAATGAAGAAAATTTTGAAAGTCATTAATGTAATCATTTCTAATAAGTATGGAGTATTATTAATGAATCTAAGACAGTAAATTAAATTGCCCCTATTATGGATTTAATAAATGTAGATAAATGATAACTTAGTATGATCCAAAGTATAATATAAAGTATATCTTAGTATAATATAAAGGTTTACCCATAAATATTCAATTGAACGTAACAGCGTTTTGAATACATCCGCCTCGAAAAAAAGGACCCTCTTTTCCTCCACGATTCTGGATGATTGGCTTATCTGAAATAAAAGTAAATAACGGCGTTTTAATCTATACGCTTAAATGCACAGAAAGGACTATACTCATTTGAAAATACCAAAAATTGAAATTTTGGTAGACCTCTGAAGAAAAAGTTTCGAATTTCATGGGGTTTTTTTGTTATGTTTTTGTTAGAAAAAATAAAAATGTACTGAACTTTGAAATGAGCGTAATCTATTTGGTGCGATTATATATGCTGAGTCTACCCTATAAGTTTAAAGTTATTCGGTCAAACCATTTTTGAGACATGATGGAGGAAAGTTTGAAAAATATAGTTTTGAGAAAAAAGCGTTTAAAGTTTCAAGTCCGATTAAAACAATAAAAATCTTAACTTTGCGCTATGAACAGCCGCTCTTCTAACACCTACTTCTTCATAACGACTTAAAATTTTAAGAAATCACTTTATCGCCGTATTCTAGACATGTTAAGAAAATAATTTATGAAATAACATTTTTTTAAAATTTTTTTTGAACCCATCACATGGGTTAACCCCCTTAAATAAGAGTACTGATTTGAGTTTTTTTTTTATTCAAGCACAGTGATTCCAAACATGGTTTAGAGAGACATATTCAATTTTTTTACATGTTAATATATTCCTGAATGTTTTAACAAATGTATCTGTATTTTTTTAATGTGCAATGGAAGAAACTTCCAATGTGTGTGTGTGTGAAAGAGAGAGAATTTATTTGTTCTTGATCTCTATCATCACTATATTTACTCATTAAAAATATCTCATCATTAAACTATTTTAAAAAGTATTTTTTTATTCTATAATCTCTATCCCAAGAATATATTTTGAAATAAGTAGTAGATTAGTAACTAATAAGTAGGTAATAAAATGTAGAGAGGTGTGTTTGAAATTTGAATTTAAACTCCAACAAATGTTAAGGTCGCTTTAATGTATACATAGCAGCATGTAATTTTCTGGAATTATTTTAAATTCTTTCATAATAGTTCGTGTAAAGTAAAATAATTAATTTTCAAAAAATGTATTTGAAATTTTTGCAACAAATCGATATGTATTATGTCAGTTAACTTATTTTTAACATTTTTTTTTCTAAATATAAATGTATTAGTAACTTACAAATTTTGTTTTAAAAAAGCAATAATTAAATACACTATCATTAATGACGTTATTTGGAAGCTTGATAAATTTCCAGACGCTTTTCTACTATGTAAATCATTTTTGAAGAACATATGATTAAATTTATATATACTACCATAAGTATAAGATTAAATTATGTATTTTGGAAAACTGTAAAATATACTTCAACTAATAATATACGATTTTCCGTTATTCAAATAGTTACATATAAAAATGTACTACATTTCTTGATTTGATTTGAAAGTCATTAAAATTTTCTATTGTACAGCTACAATATAAATATAGTATTTATTTCAATAAATTATAATGCGCATTTAAGCGAGATGCAGAATTCCTAAATTTTGGTAAATGTTCGGTTTCCTATGCTTTAATGGTATGCCTTTATCTTGCTCTTAATTTATAATGACTCGTGATTATAATCTACAAACATATACGATTTCAGTCTAAATTTTAAAAGCTAGTCCAAATGCTTTTAAGAGGAAATAAATTAAATATGATTTATTCATATGTATGAAAAAAATCTAAATATGCACACAATATTTAATAAATATTCTCTTAAATATTATTCACTTTTGAGCTTCAATTTATATCAAACGTGCATAATCTAATATTATTCAGCAAGACACCGCTTATTATAAGAACAACCAAGGGATGTATATATTTATATAAATGTATATATACATATAAAACTTGATCTTTAGCCAATTTTTAAAATATAAATATATACAGAGGTTTAAATAGACCATTTATAGTTTATTTCTATATGCATTGAATAATGTCAAACTGATACTTTATATTACTAGTTGGTATATAAATTAAAAATTTTAGTAAGAACTTACAAATACATGTTTTCACAATTTTTAGAATTATTTTGCAACATATTCCACTATCATAGAGGAAAGTATTCCTCGATTAATATTTCTTTGGGATTTTTTTCGCAATACTACTTACTTTTGAATATATCATATTCTCCTATTAATTTTAAGATTAATTTTCGAATTATTTTGAAATTATTTTTCAATGAAAAAGAAGCCCAAATATTATTTAAAATAACCATATTTTTCAACATTAACATTATTTTGGTTATCTAAAGAATATTCTACTGCCAGTCTAAAGAAAATATATAAAATATTATACTTATAAATGAAATTGAAATTAATTTTTTACAGAGGGCTTTATCTGAAGTACCTTTAGAAACAGTAATTGATATAATTAGATAAGTAAAAATAAGATCATCATGTGACTATATTTAATTTTAAGCCGGCTGGGTGGCGTGGTGGGCTTGTCGCTGGCCTTCTACATCCAAGGTTGCGGGTTCGACCCCGGCCCAAGTCGGTGGATTTTCATGATGCAGAAAATCAACAGCGGCCACGTCGTATGATTATACGGCATGCAAAAGTTCCCTAGAGTGTCTGTTTGTCTTGGATGCTCTCGGCAAAATTAAATCCTAGTACAAGTTTTGCATCGTCAAGAGCTCAGGTGCCTCCCGCAGTGGAGGAAACTGGGTGTCAAAATTGCTTGTTGTAATTGGTATCGCCTATATGGTGCAGCGCTAAGAAGTGATACTAGCTCCTTGGGGAAGGTACTAGGTCTACAAATGTTTAAAATACCAATACGCAGCCCCATTATGAAAAGAAATATTTCGTTTTAAAACTAGTTGGAGTAATAGAGTTTATAAACTTCAATATTTCAGAAACTTCAGAATATGTAAAATCAAATTCTAAATTCTTAGAAAGAAAATATTTCAAATGCTCAGAATATGTTACTAAGCTCTGAATACTTCTCGAAAGCATTTTATAGGCATATATTTTCTCATGAAAAAATATAAAAACTATGTTATTATAAATATTCATTAGTGGTTTAAGAATTTTAAATTATTTATATATTTGGTCAGGGAAAAAATGATAAATATTATAAATTTGAATTAATTCTAAAAAAGTTAATTGTAATTTTACTCATAGTCATTAATAAATATGTGTTATAAAACACTTTCAAAATTAAAAATTAATTAAAAAATAATTTACTTAAGTACCCAATAGTTATATTACTGCAATCGCTGGCTAAAACTAATACTTGTACTTTATCACTGTCTCTTCTTTTGAAATAGAACAAATTAAAATATCAACATCGTCAAAATTTTGCACTAGTCCCATAGAAAAAATTATACAATATTTAAAAATTAAAAAACAATACACTGAATAAAAAATATAAAATTTATTGAATTTCTATAATATCTTTTACTATATTTTCTAAATAAATATTTATTAGGCTAAATTTTTCAGCGGCAAATAACATAATGATGATAAATTAATAACATCTTTTAAAATATAGCTCCTTTATTATACGTGCCTTGAAAGTTATTTAGAAAATTTTAAAAGCAGTTGCTTACAGCTTTCATTTAAAAAAATAACAAAACTATATTGATTTAAGAAATTTTGTTCATCCATATAAACTAGCCTGCGATAAATTGTAAATATTTCCTCTTACGAAGATATTTAAAAATGGTGTTTTTTTATACTTCCCAAGTAGATTATTCTACAAATTTTTTACTTCATTTCGTATATTTATGAAAAATTCTCTAATGGACTATAATTTAATAAAAATAAAATATGAAGAAAACTTGGATGTACATAAAAAAGAAAAATAATAGTATATAGCTGATTGAAAATTATTATTTTTCAAATAAACTATTTTTCAAATTTACTAAATTTATAAACATTGAGTTATATATATATACACAAAGCACGATCAATATTTTTATAGTAAGGCTTAGTCCTTTTAACAATTAATTAGAAGACTAGCTACTCTTTAGATTCAAATATTTTTTAGATACCTTAAGTGCATTTTCCCAGATTAGAAAAGCATGGTTTTATCAGGAAATTATTTTGTTTTAAATCAACAACAACTATAAGTATTAAAACAACAATAGGAAGTAAAAAAGTAACATATAAAATAAACATAAACAGAGCATTTTTAAAGAAACTTGAGTAAGCTCAATAATGTAAAAAATTTAGAAATATAATTAGGTAAGATAGTTTAAATTTAGCAAATTAGTTCCAAAAATAAAAATTTGATAAGTATTATTTATTAACAAATTTGGTTGTCGATAATATGTATTCAGTGATACATATTATTGACAAACGTAACAGCATTATTTAGTACATAATAGTACCCTAAAAATAACAAAAACTTTTTAAAAAAGTATTTTCTAAACATTTTTTTTACATGATTGCAAAGCTTGCCCCAAAATTTCAAAACTGAAAACCAGTTAGTTTTTAAGATATTTGAAGTCTTCTGATTCTAGATTTTAGTTTCGATTTCATTTTCCATTTCTAAATTCTACTAATTAAAAATAATTTTGAACACAACCCATTTTTCAGTTTGAAATGGCTATTAAAGGCAATTTTCATTACTAAAATAATTTCCGTTTGCTTATGTTTTAAATTTTTTCAGTTCTCATAGCTACTTAATTAATATTTATTTCAAGACTAGTATTTATTTTTACACTTGATTTATATGACTTAGATGCTTTTTACTTTACTTTAATTTATTTTTTCATGTTGAAAAAATATTACCCTCAAAATGTACTCAAGTTTTCTACGAGAAATAATATTTGAAAGAGATGAAATACGACTGAAAATGATTAATCTAAAATCCAGCCTTCAGAATGTACTTCGATGAGACTTCAGAATACAAATGTAGCTGAAAGAACTGATTATTTTTACGATGTACTCAACTACAATATAGTAAATGTAACGTAGTACTACATTACAGTATTTTAAATTCAGGTAGCTAAAACTTAAATTTGCTAAACTACCCCCGATTTGAAACTGAGAAAAAATTAGATATTATTGAAAAACTTCCTGATTTCTAGATTAAGTCTGTATAAGTATTATTTTGTTTATAAATTGTTTGCGTTTCAAACTTTTGTGAAATAATTATGTTGAAATAAGGATGAATAGTCTGCTGTTGTAACAATGTTTCCAATATTATGCAAAAGCATATTTTGAATTTAAAAATGTTTTCAGTCATAATTAATTAAAGGAGTGTTTTGATGTAGAACACAAGTAACATATTAAAAATTTAGAACTTTGCAGAAATTATTAGTTTTTGTTTTCTACCTTTCCAAACATTAAATACGTTTTTCTCAGATTTTTAATTTTGAACGTGTAAGTGCTTTCTAATCCCTAAGGGTTTTTTTTTTGGTTCAAGATAGAGTTTTGAAATTTTTTGTAGATACTCCCAAACAAATGTTCTATAAATGTTTAGTATGAATTTAGGTCTGAGAAAGATCTAGTTATTTTTAAAAGAATCTTAAATTTAATATTTAAAAAAAATCGTGTTTTTTCCAAGTTTAGTCTTAAAGATAATTGTAAAAATTCAACAAAGTAACCGATTTTGAATTTCATACTAACTTTTGTTTTCAATAATCTAAAAAACTTAAATCACTTAAAGTAGTTAAATGTCTTAAGAATTTAGCATCTTATTAGAAATTTTACAAAACTTCACAAATGTTTGATTTTTTAAAATTGTAAATAATGACTTATAAAATCTTTTTATTTTTAGAATCAATTTAATAATAAACTGAATATAAAACAAAATTTTTTCTTATTTTTACTGCCTCCAAATTTTTTTTTTTTGAAACGGGTACATTATGTACCCTAAAAAAACTGGTTCGCAGTTCCGATATTATTCTCGTCATTCCATTTACTCTTTAAATAAAGAGCAATGTTGCCAATGAACCACATCTTGTGTCTAAATGTAACATAAGTAAGCTATCAATCAATTAATCATTTGCAAATCTTTTTTTTAATTTAACACCTTTGATCACTTTTCAAGCAATAAATAAAGTGTAAGTGTTTATTTTATGTATGAGCAAATATATCTACCATCCAACAAATAATATTATGCTAGTTAAAGGCAATAACATTTTACAAATGGAAAATAAATTATAAGCATGAGATTTTTCAAAAATTGAATGACATCATATGCACAAATATATATATATATTTTACATTGAGGTTGTATTAAAAAAAACATATAATTGAAGAGAAGTTATTAAGAAATTGAGATTCCTTTCTTAAATAGTACACACACAAAGCTGACACAGAAAAAGTGTTTCAAACATATAATTATTTTTTCACCGCTTCTTAACAACGTAAAAACAAGGCAGAACAAATCTTAAGGAGACCTTAAAGATAAAATTTTTAGCTAGTTTTACTTCTCTTCTAGAGAATTTAATTATTTTGTTTAATATAATATACTTACATAGCCATAAAATGTTTTTTGAAATCCCCTTTAATATTCCACGTGAATCAACTGTCGAATTTACCTTAAAGAGAAAAAAATTGTGGAGAAGTTATTACTTTAATTTAATGTAAGAGTTACCAGCTTTCTCAAAATTAAATTCAACCACTTTTCTCAGCTTTACACATATTACGACTACACAAGATTATTGTTTGATAGCGTCTAAAAATAGTACCTAAAACTTTTTAAAATTTGATTATTATATTTCTTCATACTGTAGAATTCTTTTTATTCTTTTAAAAACTCATTTAAGTTTGTATAAAATCAAACTTCTTTTATTTATAACAACACAGCAAGTTATTTAATATTTCTGATTTCGAAATATCTTGTATTGCTTTTAATTCCTCAGTATTTTTTAAAGTTTAAAATTCTAGCAATTTTTTATTTTATTGGCTGTTTTAATGAAAAAAAAATGGTTGAATATAATACTTTTAAAATATAAAATTTAATGTCTAGACGAGAAAAGAGAAAAATCTGATTTTATATTAATCAAATTAATCATTTCTTGTTAAATATACCCTTCCCACTTTATTTATCAAACATTTCCTTTAGATTTAAATTTTTCTTCTTATTGTAAAATATGCATGTGATATATATCTTTAAGATAATTGAGTTTAAGAATTTTTAGTGCTCCCACTGAAATAAACTTTTATTTTAAAATTTTACATATGACAAAAAGGGACATTTTTTATTAACTTCAAAACACAGGATAGATAATGAAAATTATTTATTTTTAAGATAATTATATTCCGACCTAAGACACACATCTATGCATGTTAGTACAGTAAAAAAGTTCATTTTTCTAAAAATTGATTGATACATCGATACATTTGTCACAAAGAGAAAACAAAATATGGGTACCTTTTAAATATTAACCCATAAATTTATATTTTAAAGAAATGTATAGTTACGAATTTGGTGTAATTAACATTTAATTTCCTCTTAAAATAGTGTAAATAGTTTACATCTGGATGTTTGATACGTTAATACCACTTTTTTGTATTTATTATATAATAAAAATTGTAATAGTCTCAAGCAACGGAGTCCCTGGTGATACAGCCCAGTTGGCATCGTTTTTGGTTCCAAATTTGGTGACTTGGCTTTCATATGGATGCTTCTGGAAATTACCGGTGAAATATATAACATCATATGTGACGTAAGCAGATTTTTTGAGAAAGAGTTGGAAGGCAGCCGCACAGACTATAAATAGCAGTCGATTATGGAAACTGAGTATTATTTTGGTTGTTGAAGAATTCACTAGTGAGTAGTTGTTTGCGAATGAACTTTACGCGTACTTGTTTTTTTTAGACTGATAGCTGTGTCTGAGAATTGAAGAAGGTGTGAAAACATTCTAGGACTTATTGTGAGAATTTTACAGTTATATCCTGTATTTTTAAGGGTTGTTTTTCAACAATAATTTTCCATCGCTCTTAAAGAACTGTTTTACTCTTTAAACTGATAGATAACATTCACGAAATTCGATCTACATAACAAAATTATCCTTTTGGTAAATTCAGACTGCTTTGAAATTCAAATAAAAGAATAATTTTAAAAATATTGAATTTAATATGTACCTCTAATATATTCCACAAAATTAATTATGAAAATAAAAAATGGTAAGATAGTTTTTATAAAATACATTTTCCATTTCCTAAGGGAATAGAATTAATTGATGGCTAAAGGGAAAGACGGAATTTTTACAATTAATTTATTTTAAATTGGTGCTGTTCAATATACAAATATTTTAATGCAATAATGCGGCAACGAAACAATGCTACATAATAATAAAAATGAAAAGAGTATGTTTTGAGTTTAACACAAGAGAATGAGAAACATAATATGGTTTTTATTATGATTCATTTCCATTAATACAATTTAGAGTGGTAGGGAAAAAATTTGAACGATTGTGAATTTAATTAAGAATTTTGTTTTTCAGTTTTCTAGCTCTTAGTAGAGAACATTTATAGGGATATAAATTAAAAATGCTTTAGTTAGAAAGCATTTTTCACATTGATACTAGAGACAAAATATATACAAATATAATTGTTTACCGAAAGAGAAATGTCAGTTTTTTTTCTGCATCTTCTATGTATTGTAATTAAGGTATCCGAATACTTGCGACTTTTTTTTTAAAAAAATGGAGGAATGGAGATTTTGTTGTTGTTTTTAGATTTATTTAGTACCTTTTAAGAAAGATATGCTAAAATTAAGAAGAGAAAAGGAAATTATTAACACTTAAATGGGAAAAAAAAATAGGTAAAAATTAACAAAAAGTAACATAAACGTGGCGCATTCTGTAGCAAAAGTTTATAAATAAATTTTCAATTCTGATGTGTTGCAATGTCATTCATTTTTTAAATGACCTCAGGAAAAGATATATTTTATTTTTTACAAAAACTAGTGTACTTTATCTTAGTTATTATATGAAATCGCTTAAAACATAAGGGTTTGTAAATTTTCTAATAAAACAGTGATTGATAAATCGGAAGGTTAATACACT
Source organism: Trichonephila clavata (assembly GCA_019973975.1). Classification (NCBI taxonomy): domain Eukaryota; kingdom Metazoa; phylum Arthropoda; class Arachnida; order Araneae; family Nephilidae; genus Trichonephila; species Trichonephila clavata. The sequence goes on from BMAO01012910.1 coordinate 125,541, forward strand.
TTTACTATTATACAGAACATACACAAAAAATTCAGTTCATTATTTTTAAAACTTTTTTAGCTATCGCCGGCCCCGTTTGAGCATTTAGAAGAGAAAAAAACTCATTTCGAGTAAAACGCGTTTTAAAGTATGACATCTTGCTTAAAGTAATGGCCTCTGCTTTAACTAAAACACTTGTAGTTTTTGTTCTAGTGAACGGAAAATAATACACTTGGTGATTTTATAAAGCAAATAAGAAGATCCATAAAATAAAATCATAAAAAAATTTGGAAATATTTGGCAAAATTTACAATTTTAGGATAGTCGGATACCTTAAAATTCCTTACATTCTCTCGCTTCGGTTCGAAGCTAATGTAGACAAGTGGTCATGGCTGGCCTTGTCGAATTGCACTCTCGCAAAATTAAATCCTGGTACAAGTTCGCATCGTCAGAGCTCAGGTGCCTCCTCTGTGGAGAAACTGGCGTCAAATTACCTGCGTAATTGGTATCGCTATACGGTGCCGCACTAAAAAGTGATACCAGCTCTTAAGGATGTACTAGTCTGCAATGGTAAAAATACAATCGCAGCCATTGGATAAAAAAAAAAGTTCTGGTGCCGCTGAAGATTCGTCCTGTAGATGAGCTGGTGCATACGAAATCTGTAAGACTTAAAGTCATCTAATTGGCATGCTGTGGAAGTTTGAAGGGAAATGCCAACTGATGTGTCGTCCTCATCATTTGACCATGGCTCAAAATTATGAGGTCCGAAGTTATGAATATATAACCTCTTTGGTTGGGAGTTTATCTATGGGGTCATAATCGTGAACTTGTGACTGGCATTGTTTTTGTCAAGTCGTGGGTTCAAGTCCTGGAACCCCTAAAGATCTGGATCCCCGTGTAGGGGGATGATGCACACTAAATTTATCGTCATTCAAAATCTTCACGTTGGCGTGTTGTGGAATTTTGGTGAGGGGATGTCATCTCGGCAGTCGTCCTCCTCACTTGACTAAGGTTCAAAATTATGAGGTCCTCTCTAACACAGCTTCAGAGTAGAACATCAGTAAAAATCAAATTAAATCAAACCCACGCTGAACCGAAGGAACGGCATCTCTCAATTATTTTACACACATCGATATATTAAACGTGGAAGCTTTTGAAAAGAATTAAAAGATGTCAATGAAATTTGAAAATAGTTCAGCCCCATCTACTAAAACTTATCTGCTCATATTAAGAAGTAAGTAAAGCATCCGAGTAAAATATTTTTTGTATATAAATATGGAGAAGAGGAGTATCTACGAGAGATTAAATTCTTCAATGTTTGCTGTAAAGAGCTTTTGGTTAAATTAAAAGTCTGTCTCGTTTAAGTTAACACCGCCGTTGAAAGAAAACTTTATATTTGACTTTTTTATATTGTCTTAGTTTTTAAATGTCTTTAAAAGTTTTGCGGGTATACAAATAACAAAATTTTGCATTTTTTCCCCTTTGTAATCAGTGAAATGCAATTTAAAATTTATCCTGCTTTACATAAAGGAAGATATATTCATGCTTTCTGTTATAAGTATTTCAAAAGAATTAATGTCTTGTGAAACACTTAATTGAAAAAAGGAACCAATACACAAATTGATGGTTAAATGATTACTTAAAAACAGAATATAGCCATTCTATTTTAAAGCAAACAATTAAAAACATATTATTACTTTTCAATATATAGGTAATATTGTATTTTTTTAACTCTTACAATTTCTGAAATTAACTATTTCATATTATGTGAACTTTTTCGTGAAATCATAATATAATAACTAAATTTAAACTTCAAAAGTCTATTTTCAATACATATTTCATTTATTTAGATGGTATTCAATTGTTTTTATAACGAAACTTATTAACTAGATTAAAGCAAAAATAGCGTTAGAGATAGCTAGTAAGCTTTTCTAGACTTTTACAAAATTCATGCTATTTTCAAGTTAAAATGAATAACATTTCTATAAAAAATGATAATGATACTTGCAATTTAATATATTTCAATCTATACATATTTTTTAAGTGAAAATTTGATTTTTAACATTCACACTTCATTCGACAGAACGTTAAATGGAATGAGTCAGTAACAGAAGTTAAAATTCAGTAATAAATAATGGGAAATGGAACTTCAATACGATAAAATAATTGACACAATAAAATAGATACTTCGAACATAATTTTAGTACGCATTTCTTATTTTAAGACGAATTTATTTTATCTATTTAAATCGTTTGTTCAATATACGAGTACAATTAGATATAATTCTTCTGAGATTTTTCGAAGCACTTGAGGTTTTATTTTCATACATTAACTAACTCTAAAAGCAATCAAGTCACACAAATTAAATTTTACGTTTTTTCCAAAACAAATTTACTATAATAAATAGATATCGTATTGGTATGAGTAAATTAAAACTGGGAATAATATCGATTCTGGGTTAATTTTTTCTATTTTCTGTCTCTCAATTCCTTTAAAAGATGCTGAAATTAAAAAAAAAAATAAATAAATAAATATTATCATCTTAAAATTGAGAAACTAATCCTTTTCATATAAATAAATTTATAGGGGAAATAAATGTGTATGAGATAGCTACTTATTAAAATTTTTTTAATACATGTAATAGTCTAAAATTGAAAAACTAGCATTATTTAAAAACAAATTACTCCGGCATTTTAATTTAAATTGTGTGTGTATGTAAAACCTTATGGTTTTTTTCCCCCTCCTGCTCTTATGTTTTATCAAAGGACTGATAAATAAATAAAAATACACAAATAAATACTCTCTAGATATAAGGAAAAATATAAAAACGTATACCAAAAAAATAATTTCGTATATATTTTTTAAATACTGATTTAGTTAATTACCAATGAAACCGATATTATTTCAGAATATTAAAAAGAGTTTGCCTTTTACTTTAGAGGGGAAAAAACAATATTTTAAGCATGCTGAAATAGAAAAATTTTATAATAAAATTTTTTAATTAAATATTTAAATTATTTTTTTATTTTTATTTATATTTATAATTTATAAAATTAATCATACAATGCAATTTAATCTACGAACTTTTTTATTCAAAGCTTAAGCTATATGAAACACAAGACACATAAATTAACATTGTAAATACTTATTTTTATATGTATTTAAAGTGCATTAAATTGATATAAGTACTGGAAACTGTAATTATTAATGATACTATGTAACGGTTACTTGTAATTATTAAAGCATTATTTCACTCCTGTTTTTCTAAGAAGTCAGATATTAGAGAAATGCTTATTTAGAAATTGAAATCTGCAATTTTTAATATGATTCTCAAACAGATTTTTTTTTTACCTTGTGCTTGTAATTAAAATTATTTAGGAATTTTGTAAAAATAATAATGCCCTTTTTTTATGATTATATGTTTCTTCAAAGGGAGGGGAGGCGGTTTTTTTCTAAACATTCTTATAGTGAAGTGTCTTTAATAAATAAGGTTTTTACGCTTTTTAAAGATAAATTGGAGTAAAATTGTACCAACACTTAACTTTTAATGTAAATTATTAATGTTCGAAATAGTCCAAACATTGCATGAGAAATATATAAAAAACAGTACTATATTTAAGGTTACATGATTTAATATAATTAAATTTTATAAAACATTTTCATATAAATATGTATTTTACAAAAATATCTATTGACATTTTCTTAAATATACTGCTAAGGTCTTTAGAGTTTAAAAACTTCACTTATAAAAAAGAAATTATTTTAATAATAATACGTTAAATCATAATTAACACGTACCTATTTTTAGCAGTAATCAAAGAATTTATATTTCCTCAAAAACTTAGTATTTTTACTTGTGTAATGATTTTAGAAAAAGTTTTGAAAACAATTTTGCAAAAATTAATTTAATTATATTTCTCTTTCTAAAATTAAAAAAAATTTATTTTCAAAAAGCATTTATTAAAACATAATATACAATGCACTAAAAAGATATTCCTGTTTTTCTCTCTAAAATATTTAATAGTATAGTTAAAAATCTACAAATGTCAGACATTCAAGCTCACAATAAAATATAAATATATAAATACTAGCCTTCGGCTCTTTAAGATAAATATTTAGAAATTTAAAAATTAAATTCTCTCTGAAACTTACATTGCTATAAGATAATAGTTTTATAGATAATTTGTGGCAATTCTGAAATTCTAAATTGTTTCATTGTTTAAAATAAAATATTTTTAATTGATTATATGCTACCAACTTTAAAATATTTTATGAATTGTGACGATTTTAACATAAATCACTAAATTGAACTTACAAAGCAATGAAATTCTATTAAATATTTTAAATATCCAATTTATGTTTTTATTAACTGAATGAATAACAAATAGTTTTACGCATTTTTCCGTAGAAATATTTTGTTCATATGATTAAGTATATCTTTTAAACATATGGAAAAAAAAGTCTTAAAATATATTTATTTATATTGTTATATTTATTCAATATTATCCTTTCATTCTTGTGATAGTTGCTATTTTAAATTTAATTAAATTGATAAATCCTGGTAAATTCAAATTAATTTCTGTTTCAATGTATAATTAAATTTAACTGGTTTTTTAAAGGATCAATACGTTTCATCTTGCAATGTTATTTCCTACAATGGTAATAATAAGATTGAATTAATCTTTTATGCTGATGTGTCCAAGAACACGACAAAGTTATTTCTAAAACAAATATCTACCCCTTCTGCAATAACTCCCCTAATCCCATTTTCAATTATACTTACGTACATTGTAAACAATAAAATTTAATTTAAGAATATTATCCTTATAGGGAAATTAACTAATTATAGATTAATTAAGAATAGAAAATTGAGCCCTCTTGAAGAAAATATTAAAGATCTTTTATTAATAAATGCTAAAGGATTGTTTATATGACGATATTTAATTTCAAACACAAATATTATATATATATATAATTTTTCCAATATCATCAAATTAATTTCTTTCTCCCTCTATAGAAATTAAATTTTTAAAAGAGACAATAGCAAAGTCTGTTTCTTCTGATTTTTTTAGGTCTAATTATAATATTAAAATTTAAAAAAAAAAGAAATTATACAGAGTAAAATAAAACATTACTGTACAGTGTTTTGCATAAAAATAAAATTCTTTTCATATGAATCTAAATGTATTTCGATTTGGAATAAGGTTCCCCAAATAGTTTCAGTTAATCATTCATTATAACCACTTTATGACATCTTTCACTCACGCAGATATGATCAATGTAACCGTTAGATTAATTTGAAAAAACACTGTATTTCAATTCCACTAGATTACTTATTCTTGAAGTATATATATATATATATATATATATATATATATATATATATATGGAAAAAATTTTATATAAAATATAGAACATAACAGGGAAAAAAATTAAGATCAAATCTAATGAAATACAAATAAGAACCTAGCGAGTCAAAATGCAATTTCGGACTTAGGACCGAATAAGTGGGGTTAAACTAGTTTGAAGGCGCCAACCTTCCCCCTTTGCAACTCGGCAGGAAAGAACAATATAAAATAAATAGAAATTTAAAGTATAAAATTCTAAGTATAAAAAATCCAAAGTATAAAAATCCAAAGTATAAAAAATCCAAAGTATAAAAAATCCCATAGAAATATGAAAGAACAACCGACTACTATTAAGCAAAAAATTCTCCCAAAATGTTTAAGCAGAAAAATATCAAAAGAATTACCCAGTAAAAGGATTCTTCCAAAAAGATTTTAAAACTTCTGCTCACAGAGCTTATTCCAGGAGATCCAACACTCTTGAAACTGATGGAAAGCTTTTATATGTTGTGATAAAAATCTAAATTGCACTTAAACGCATCCTTTATACCAGCTTGTAAGGAAGACGCCAAGAAAGATTACATTCAAATTTGGTAGGCTATAACTTGGTTGGTTGTCACAAATGTAGAAAATTGGTTGGTTGTCAAAATGTAGAAATTTGGTTTGGTTGCTAAAAATGTAGAAATTTTTCATATTATAGGATTTTTAAGAAGGGTGTTTAAAAAATAAACTGTGTGAAGAGTGTTAAAACAGAATCTTCACAGCAAAACCACTAAAATGCTGACTTTGAAATCCTATTGTTGTATGGTGGTTTTGAAATCAGAAATAGCAAGACGATTTATGTATTTGTGATGAATATATGTTCTTAAGAAGTTAAAAGGATAGTCATGATCTAAGCAGCATTGGAAGAATTTCTTGATATTATTAAATTTATCTATTTTGTTGGTAGTTAAGTTATCATTCCTAAGTGAAAAATTCAAAACAATATTTCTGTAAATTGATAGATGCAAATTGCTGTTCCATACAGGAATTTTAATTACATGGAAACTAAAAGAATCTCTTTTGTCATAAATGTTACAGACTACTCTATTATCAATAAGATGCAAGTCTAAATCTAGGAATTCAACCATATTAGAGTTAAAATTAGTTTTAAGAAGGTTGAGATTGTCAGGGTAGAACATAATATTTGGTTTGAATTCACTATTTTTACCAAAAATTATTACATCATCTATATAACGGTATAATAAGAAAGAATCATCAAAAATATGATCAATTTCAAAAAAATGTAAATATAAGTTAGCTAAACTATTACTGGCAGGACCACCCTGAGGTAATTCTCTGATCTGTTTAAAAAGATTTTGTTCAAATGCTATGAAATTTTCTTGTAAAACAAGATTAACCAGGATATCAAATTTTTCCTTTTTCATTGAATTATGCAAATCATATTTATCATAAATTAAATGTAGAACTCTAATCATATCATCTATATCAATAGAATTAAAAAGGTCCTCGAAGTCAAAGCCGTGCATGGAAAAAACTGTCATATCCTTCGTGACTCTAACAATCTCTAAGCTATTTTTAATTATTGCTGTGTGTTGAAAGCTATCGATAGTATTTTGAAGAAGGGATTGTAAAATCTTCCCAGACTTCGTTATATATGTATTATACCCATTAGTAATACTACGGAATTTTATTGGATTTTTGTGGAATTTTGGTGTTAAAAAAATTCGTGGATATTTAATAGTCTTGAGATGAATATTTAATCTTTTGTTTAAAGCCAAAAGACGATTATCATCTTCTCTATTGCTGTGAATCGACTTTTGAAATGCAAATATATATATATATATATATATATATAAATATATATAGTATATATTAATGTGTGTAAAAATTTTAATATATTTTTATAATGATAATGCATTCATTTTTTCTCTCAGTTCAATATTAATTATCAGCACTACTAATATACTCTGCTGTCTGTGAAAAATGCAACACAATGAAGGATTCATCAGAATTAAATGAACTTTGCATCAAATATGAATTATAGGATGTTACGTAAAGTAGTAAAGTTTCAGAGACACCGCGCATGCGTGGCATGCGTAGTGTATAAATAAAGCGTATAAATAAAGGGCTGAAGCGGGACGTTGAAAACAGTTAATGATTATTTGTTAGTAGCAAACATTTAGTGAGACCTATGCCTCCAAGATGAAATAAGGAGAAATTCCAACAACTTACGGAGTTTGAACGAGGCAGGATTATCGGCCTTCGAGAAGGAGGAATTTCCTATCACGCAATAAGAGCTCGTGTGCTGTGGAACAGTTCCACAGTGATGCGAGTTTGGAAGCAGTGGACCGACGAGCACTGAAAAACTGGAAACACTGGCAGTGGACGACGGAAGGTGACGTCAGAGCGCGACCATCGACACCTGCTCTACATGGCAATGAACGACCATACAGCTTCCTCCAGGCAGTTGGCAGCACGTTGGTCTACTGCTACAGGTGTACTAATGTCGGCATCGTGAAATTGTCGACGTGTGCTACACCTTGGATTGCTTGCCAGGGCGCCTTTATACAGGATCCCTCTCACGGTAAATCATCAATGGCTGCGTCTGCAATGGGCTCATGAGCGCAGAGCCTGGCAAGCTGATTGGCACTCAGTTGTCTTTTCAGATGAATCTCGCTTCAATTTGTGGGACCATGAGGGCCTCATTCGTGTTAGACGCTACGCCGGTGAACACTGCCTTTCAGAGTGATTTATCGAACGACATAGTGGCCTAACGTTGAGAGTTATGGTTTGAAATGCGATTTCGTTTCATGGATTATCCAATTGATTAGAAATGGAGGGTAATCTTAATAGCAACAGGGAAGTCCGTGAAGTGCTACAGCCCAAAGTCGTTTCTTTCTTTCAAGACATCCCTGGAGCTATCTTTCAGCAAAATAATGCACGCCCACATGTTGCAAAGACTGTTCGAGCCTTCTGTTCAGCCCAACACACTCAACTCCTTCCTTGGCCTGCTTATTCACCGGATATGTCGCCTATTGAGCACGTGTGGGATTTTGTTATCCACGTCCTGCAGCTTCAAAAGACGAACTTTTGCTGCGCATACAAGCAATATGGAATTCTCTTCCCCAAGCAGGCATTCAAAGTTTGTTTGACTCCTTGTCACGTCGTATAACAGCACTTATTGCAGCTCGTGGTGGCTACACCAAATACTGATTTAGGACACTTAATATTGCTTTTTGCTTTGAAAATTTCGTCATTTATTTGTACTAATACAAGCCGTTTGTGCATTAAATTTCATTTAATTCTGATGATTCTTTCATGGTGTTACATTTTTTACACACACACACACACACAACATCAGTTTCTATATATGTATATATATATATATATATATATTATGAAAAAGTTATTTGGCTCTCTTAATCTTTTTACGATTAGAAAAAAAATGTAATGCATTAGCTAGCACAGGCTTTTTATGAGTTGAGCAAAATATGTATCTAACAAGATTTACTTAAGCTATAATAATAAACTATAATATTTAACAATGAAATAAGTTTAGCCACACATTACCTTTTTTTTCTTTTACTTTTTCTATATAATTATTAACCTCCTGACTGTTATGTATGCTTGTGTGTGTATGGTATACGATTATATGTAATATTTGATGTATATTATTTAATTTAAAAACATCAAATTATTTCGAAGCGTACACTTGTACTCCTTTCAACAATTATGTGGTATGTCTAGATAAAAATAATTAAATTTATCACTACGTTCAATGTATATTTTTTATTAGAATTTATCTTAGGAAAGCATTTTTTTACTATAATATTCTTTACTATATACTGAATATTTTTTCGATAATATTTCTTGGAGGAATATCGGATTTTTTACAAAAAGCAGTATATTTTGCTTGAATTTTTATACATCAACGTTAAGACAATTTAGCAAAATACAAAAAAACATTCCCTCTGTATCGAACAAAAATCTGATATTCATTAATTTCAATTAAGCCATTATAGAAATAAGGTTGTTTCTGTTAAATTTGTTTTTAACAGGACAAGACTTTAGAATTAACAAGCAGATGATGTTGAATATGAATTTCGTCTGGTTTAACTTCAGTACACAAGTTAAATTAGTTTTACACATGGAATTTTCTTTTGGCTCATATCATGAAAAATACGTTTCCTTATACAAAATTTACACATTTTTTTTAAATACTTTTTTTTTCAAAAATAATTGCTCCATATACTGAAAAAGAATAGAGATGTCTAGTTCCGTATTTTTAGTTTTTAGAACTAATGTTTGTTCATAACTTTCTGATAATAAAATATTTATATATATATATATATATATAATTTTAGAATTTTGCAAGATTTATCTGTTTTTATTGCATTTTTTGTTACTGTTGTAGTTTAAGCAGATGTTCCACATTATGCCAAATCTAAAGTATAAGAGTTTAGGTAAATGATTTAGGTCCGAATATCCGCAGAAGGCTTTCGGTGAAATTAGACAGAATTTTTAAGAATAATCAATTCCAATGCTCCCGTATCTTTTTAATAAAGTCAATTTAAAAACATTTGAGAGAGAGAGAGAGAGAGAGAACTTTACGAATCGTAACAAACACAATTACAAATTAAAACTCTGTTTAAATATATTGCTAAGATCAGAATCATTATATGTTCTATACATAAATGAGTCCTTTTAACTTATTTATTCAAAAAGGAATTATAATAATATATTGATTATTTACTGTATGCAAATAATATATTTAAATAACTAAATATCGAGATTTTTTAAAATGATCTATAAATAGTTTAAAAAGATAATCTAGATTATTGCGCACATTAAATAGACAAATTTAATATAAATAATTAAATAAATGTATTGTTAAAATTTAGTATCAGTAATTATGTTAAAAGTTAAAACTTCTTATCAGTAATTAGATGTTAAACTTTATTATCAGTAATTAAATGTTAAATGTTTAAATTTAATGTCAATAATTAAACAATAAGCATAATGAAAAATGCTTTAATTTTTCAAAGTAGTTTTAAAATCAAACGTAAGAAATGTATTGTTTTGAAAAAAATTACTTAACTTTATAGAATACTTACATTTTAATATGTACTCATTTGTCAAAATTCTGTTTAAAAGTCTGGAGTCATACTTTTTATTTGACAAGTAGTTTCATTATAAAACTTCAAAGAAACGTAACTTCTAAAAGATCCACTTCTCGATCTTTTTTACATATAATTAGCAATTCATAATCCTTAATCAATGTATAATAATTTGTAATTAAAGTTTTCATAATTAAACTTAATTGGAATTTTTTAGTAAATATTTTATTAATAAATGTTTAATTCTGTTAATTGTGCTCAAATTTTATTGATACCCGTGTTTAATTTAATAAGATAGTATTCGGTTACGAATGCCAAAATACTTATTAGAATCAGATATAACAATACACGCATTTAAACATTCCCTCTTAATAGGAAAAAAAGTCGTCTAAAATTAAAACTCCAAAAATATTAATTTTTAAAATATAAACACTTGCTTAAAGAGACTCATTAGTAAGAGAAAAATAATACTTAATACTGAGATTAAAGAAATAAAATTAAAACAAATTCAAAAACTTGAAACAAATCGGTATTTAATTGAGAAACAAAGTCTTCCGCTATTTCAAATCAAATGAATAACAGAAATAAACCTCCTACTTTGATACTTAAAAACATACACGGCAGAGTTAATTAAAATTTTTTCATTAATCATTACAGGAAAATAAGTTAATTCAATGCATTAGGGAGACATTTTTGAGTTTGAATGACTTTAAATATATTATATGCTAACTTTTTTTTAAATGAAACGGATGTATCTTTTTTTAATATAAAAGAATCCTTAGAAGAATGAACTATTTTTATAAATATTTTTAAATCCACGGTTCGTCAAATTGCAATTTGAATATATGAGTTAGAATTAATTCAAGATATGAAGTCAACTTTCCACATACGTATTAACAAGAAATATTTTATGATAATTGAAAAATATACAGATATAAAACTGAATTCAGTAGCTCAAAAACTATTTTAGCTACAAAAAAAAAATTATGAACACCTGAGAAACATATATATATATATATATATATATATTCGACAGAATTTTTTTAATTCATTTGTAAAAGAATGTTTTAGTATCCCCTTATGTTCTAAAGAATATGTTACTATCCATTATCTATATTTTTTCAAGAAAAATAAAAATCTATACATTACTAAGACTAAACAGAAATAGATATATGTCCTTACACCATGTATTAATGCAAATAATTTTTAAAGAATTTTCCTTTATTTTCGAAATCTATCTTTTATTTTTTAATTCGTTTTATACGATTTAAGAATTACACGTATTATATATCAGCAACGCAAACATTCGCAATAACTCGCCAAGTTGGTAACCCCAATTTCGCATTGTCGTATGCACTGAAATGGCAAACATGTCTTCGTTTCATATAATGTTGCCAATACTGTTGCAATAACCCATAAATACCAAAAAAATTAATCAGAAATCTTTAAAGCGGATAAAAGGCTAATGATACTAGGAAAATTTTTCTGTCATTAGAAAAATAATTACATGTTTTGTACATTAATGAATATTGTATTAATAATTTAGAAGGAGGAAGTATAATTTAATAACAAACATCAATAGCTTATGTAAATAATTCTTTTTTACTTACTTTGCACGATGAAACGTTTATCAAAATATTACTTCTAATTACATTCTTGGAGAATTAATTATTTTTTTATCGAAAATGATGAAACATAATAAAAAAAAGCTAATTTTATCATAGTCTTTTTATCATCGAGCTTTATAATACTGATATCATGTAATTATTTTATGTATTACCTGTAAAGAACTTAAAAGCTTTAAATTATATGTGTGTGACTAATAATAATATGTCATATTTTCTTAAATGTTAAATTGACTCATTAAGATAAATCATTTACACGGTTAGGTCAATCCGGCGTTCAAATCATTTAGATTTCAGTGGTTTAAATCAGTAGGTTTCGGTTGTTCAGTGGTGTATAGTTTTCAATCAATCATCGAAGACAAGTGTAAAAGGTTAATTTAAGTTTATTGACAAATGAAGTGCACCTGCACTCGTTCACGTACAGAAGATCTCTGATTCCTGATCGGTTTTTTACAAGCAGCCCGCGCGCGCCCTCTATACTGAGGGAGTTCTAATATACATATAGGTTGGATTGATGACTTCAGGATTTTTATTATACAAAAAACAAAAAAAATAAGTCAAGTATTTATTTGTATTTTAGAAAAATTTCATTAAATGATAGGTTCAGCCTAAGAAATATACATAACCTCATAAAAAGGCGCATTTTATAACATGTTTATAAAATGGGCACCATCATTTAAATTTGATAAAATGTATTCCGCAAGCTGCCATTACTAATAGATACAAAGGTTAGGAAATCAATATTGCAAGTCAAAAACTAATATTTGGTTAAGTTACTTCACACTGCAATAAGTGATTTTGTACAACGTGGCAGTGCATCAAATAGATTCTGAATCTATACAAGAGAAAGGCACTTCAGAATATTTCTATATTCATTTGTATCAGCTATGGGACGAGAGTCATGAGCGAACTGATGAATTTTTAGACATGTTGAATAGGAGACATATCCGATCAAATCAGGTGTCTATATCGACGAACCCATTGAAAGTTCAGCTGTAATAACTTTTGATTATGAAAGAAATCCTGCACAAACTCTTGCACGCAGTGTACACTGCAGAAGATGCTGATGAATTGTTTAAGAAAATAATAGAATGCCTGTTGTAAGCTTCCATTGTTCTGTCAGCTCTCCGCATTAAGCTGTATGGTCGTCTCCCACTGCCATAGGACGGGAATATCTGTCATCTTGTAGCACGATTTGCAATTCTTCCAGTTTTTTCCAGCTTTCTTCTGTACTTGCTTCACTATCGTGTTAATGTGCCCTATAGAAGAGTTGCTGTTGCATGATAAAATCAAGTAATATAAAAAAAAATTTAAGTCAGTTCCTACTTTGAATAGATGAATAGAAAGTATTTTATTAACGATTGAAAATTTGAACAAGAACCTAGAACATGACTTGTCTGCGTTGTTGTAACAATGCACTCCGAGTATGGCTAGTTTGGTTGAAAAGCCGGTTTTCCACTCCATCTTTTGTCATTGTTTTAACATTTACATTGTTACAACAATGAAGACGAATCTAAGTTAGTGTCGAGAACCTGTAATTAATTTAATTAATTAACTGGTTTATAATGAAGGAATGTTTGAAAAACTGGATTAACATCAAGTGCCATACCCTACAAGTTTAAAAAAATTCATTTGAAATTGATTGGATGAATAGAAAGTATTGTATTAATGATTGAAAATTTGAACAAGATATATAAATATATAGGAAAAGAGTGAGTTAGTAGTAGGAATTGAAGAAAAATCTTTCTTTAATGTCGATCATTAGGCTGTATTCAAAATTTTTCTTCTTGCTCATAGGACGTCTTCTATCCTCTCTGCAATTCTTATCCTGACTTCTTATGAAACGTTCACTACTCTTGCAGACAATCATGGACTATTTACAACTTACTAAACTAAAATTAAATAGGAGTTGGAGCCTCAAAGGCTTATTCTTAATTTATTGGAAGAGTGAATTTGAAAAAAAAAATTAGTCGAGAGTTCCTGACTATTGAGGGGGATAAAGAGGCAAATCCATTGAGGGGTGTAAAGGGCCAAATCAATTGAGGGGTGTAAGGGGGCAAATCAATTGAGGGATGTAAAGGGGCAAATCAATTAAAAAAATTTTAAAAGTAAGGGATTAGTTGTGGAATGGAGAATAAAGATAACAATAAAAAGAAACCTCCGTACCCACAGAAAATGAACAGAAGGTAGTACAATAGAAACAACTGATTAAATTTTGGCATTTAAAACACTGTATGTGAATTTGTTTGATATTAAATACGAAAACCTAGTGTGTTAGAGAGGTTTTAGTGGAGGAAAGTCATTTTGTAATTTTACAAGCATAATTGTGTTTTGACTGCGGATTTGTGAGTCTTTGTGTTTGAACAATGGAGTGTTTTTTCTGTTACTGAGTTAAAACTTTTCTGAATATCTGATAGTTTAATTTATAAAGAGCTTCATATGTTTGTCATTGTGTAAGATATTGTTTCGCACGTACCAATGTGCATTATCTTGAGACACTTTAAAATGAGGACAACATACTTCAGTGAGGAAGCTGCTTGTAGAATAAGAATTTATTTTTAAGCAATTGTGAGGAGTTTCTCCCAATTAGAGACATTTTAAAATTAATTCTTTACATTAGAATTAATCTGAACTTAAGAGGTTGTTTATGTTTTCCTATATTTAATCTATCGTTTATATGAAACCCAGGTGACAAAACAATGAAACACATGACAAAAAATATTAGCTGAAAGAAAATTTGACTATACTTGTTTTCCTGAGGAAGAAAGATTTGTCAAAATCAGTTTCTATTCTCCGGTCTATTAATTATTGCTTTAAAAGGTTCAAAACTTTTGCATTGTTTTAAGGATGTATTGAGCTGGGCTATTGAAGTACAACAGCCGAATAATTTTAAAATAAACAAATATTAACTTTGGAGTGATGTGAAAAGGTATGTATTTACGCTGTCCAAGTGTTGACAGAACACATTACGCTGTGGAATTCCTACTTGAATAGAGCTTTTAGAAATTCGGAAGAGTCGATCGGGTGAACAGTTTTAGTCCAGTATGCAGAGAATTTTAAATTAATTAATTTGTAAATCAAGCAATTATGCCACATTTTGTCGAAAGCTCTCTCAACAACTAGAAAATCTTCAGTTGTGTAAATTTTGTTTCAGGAGCCTTCATTACTAACAGTTGTTATTCGAAATAATTGATGCAATGTATAATGGCTTTTATGGATTCCTCATTGTTTGGAAGGAATACAACTAATTGCTTTTCAGTTTGTTTTGATCCTACTGAGGATGGTTTTCTCAAAATCCTTTACTGTAGAACAAGCTAATTGATCTACAATTTTGTAAATTAATTATTTCGAATAGCTTAGAGAATGCAGTTACAATTGCAAACTTCTAACACAAGGGTGGCCAACCTTATTGATAAGAGTACCACTATCTGGTAATAAATCATTATGCGTGCCACTTCCAATTTTTCCAACAAAAAAAAATTTAAAAAGGTGAAAAAAACGTTACTTATTGGTTATGGAATTTTTACGCAAATAGCATATTTTTTTATGCGTCTAAGTAGTGAAAATTTAAAAGTAATACAATAAATACTTAGGTTTTATTGGTAATAAAATTTTTGCATTATTATTAATAAACTTCTTAATGTATAAATAAAATGAGTAACTTTAAACATTTAATTCTAATGCATTATTAAACAATACACGCTGCTTTTGAATTTGAAGATTTTTTTTTACCAAGTCATCTTTATTAGGATTAATTCTTGCAGATGCTAACAAAATTAGGTTGTTTGAGGGGTATATAAGTTAATTTTGAGTAATATTATGATTTTATTATATGTCCGTAATAGAAAACATTTGTTCACAAATATATGTTGATCCAAAAGTACAACAATATCAGACAACCCAATCGAGTAAATTTGGAAAATTGCATGTAAGTTCAAATTTCCAAAATTCAATATAATTTTGATCACTGGAGTGGAAATGAGTTCTTTGAATTAGCGTTTTAGTCTAGTATGTGCTGTAAGTTAATAATTCCAATTTGGATTTCAGGTGGGTAACAATTAACGTTTAGTAGAAAAATTTTAAAAGGATCTATGAAAAGATCAGAATATTTTGTTATCATCTTGAAAACCATCTAACCTAGCACTGAATGAATCTTTCAAAATGAATATTAGATTTTTAAATCTATTATAGCTCAGAGAATTAGTAACTTTTGTAACTAGTTACTGCTTTATAGAGAAACGTGTTAATTTTTTCATCAAAATAGAAACAAAAGAGGCAAAAGCTTGTTTACAAAAGATATGACCAAATAGCGCCTTAAAATTTAATTTTTCTCTACGATGATAAGTTTAAAATATTTAAATGTCCCATTATATTGGTAAGAAAAGCTTAATCTCACAGCCAATCTTTATTCTTGAGAAGCAAGCACTCACCAGGCAGCTCTTTGTTTTCCTCCAGATAATTTAAAAAACACGCTCTTTCAAATTCCAAAATCTCACGAGTGCACTTCCTCTGGAAAGCCAGTGCACACAACAATGAAGGAGTATTTTCTACATGATAATTTTCTATTGCAATTCAATTTATTTTGTTTAAAATAAATTTTATGGTTTTCTGTCAGAGGCTACCGCATTTTAATAAAATTATTTTTTTAAAAAAAAATGTTATTTTTTATTATACTTTCAAATTTTTCAGTACGTCTTCGAGCCACACTGCGTGCCGTGGGTTGGTGACCCTTGTTCTAACATGAGGAGAAATATATTTCTATGCAGCATTCACCTTTGATTTTAGTTATAAATGAGTTAGTGCTTAATTCTCTTTTAAACTATATCAGAATTCATGGTTTTTCTAGTGTATAAATGAAAGTTCACAGCAAAGAATTAAACTTAACAATGTAATTTATTTGTAATATTTATAATATTAAATCAAACCTATTTTTTGACATTGGCATTATTTCGATTAGATCAAATCTTTTACAAAATTGAAAGTTACTTATTGTTAGAATAGGATCAGAGGTTGGGGCTGATTTGGATGTGGTATCTGTATATATTTCTCTGGAGTGAAAAGTTGAGATCCCACACTTAAAGAGCGTGATAATATTTTAATACAAATAATAAGGATAATAAATCTACATCACCCCTTCCCTCTCTCAAAAAAGAGCCATTGGCAGGCAGGAAGCTGGACAATCACAAGTGGAAGTCGCTCGGTATACAAATTATGTAATTGTTGATTTGTGGATTATGATAACAATTTTAGACATTGGATACCATTACCAGAAGAGCATGAGAAGGTCGAGGAGAGAGAAGAGCCACAACATCTGCGGAAAATTGACATGTAGCAATAAATGCACAGCATCATGGATGGCAGTTAATTGATTAATTCTCTTATAACTTTCTTGCTGCAGCTGGATTAACGATATCAAGGAAATCATACACAGGTGACTATCTAAGAGGACCCTTTACTCCGGCAACTAGTGATGTGTTCCCCCTTCTTACAAAAAATATCAGAATATAGCTCATCTGTCATGCAGACAGATATATTATTGTTAAAAAGAGCAAAATTTGGATAACGTCCGCTTCAGTGACGAGTCTACATTCAGCACACAAAGCAATTCTTGAAGTTTCCACAGAGGTAAGTCTGGTGAACAGTATCACCCTGAAAACATTCATGAATTTCATCATTTTGGGTGGCAGTAGCATCCTTGTTTGCTGAAGGAATATGTCGAACGACCACGCTAACCGATGCACATTTTCATTGTCGGTATCGTGGCTGCACTGCGCTATGGGCATGAGATACTGAATGTTTAATTTTTACTAGAAACTGTATGAATCCATTTCGTGTCTGTATATGTATATTGTTATTTTTTAAACAACAGGATAAATTCCTTAAGTATATGATTTATTTCAAAAGTATCCAAGTTTATCAATAAATACTGTTATTGATATTATAATACTTGAACTTCATAGTAAAACATTTTTTGGAACATTTTTAACCTGATAGTAGACTATTATGTTTTTTTGTGTGCTTGTAACTATCAGAAGTGGAAGTTGCCAAGAATATTAAACCATAGTCATAATGCAGTCTTAATACCATTTTTTAAATTATACGTAAATCTGTATGCAAACGTATTTCAAAGAAACAAAAACCCTTAAGATCATATTTAATTAAGATTTTTTTTCCCTTCCAAGTCAACTTAAATGCTATTCAAAGAAATACAAGCAGTTTTTGTCACACAAAATCCCTCACTCAAAGCCAGATTTTGGTTAGAATATTCATTTAAATGGTATTAGAATTTGAAAAAGAATATTCAAAGAAACAGGAATTCAATAACTTTTATTTTATTAAAATGAAACGAAGCATAAAGAAAAGAATATAACGAAGCTATCACTAGATAAATTGAAGATTTGACTTTGAATAAAATATACTTCTGAGGAGAAATGGAATATTTATTTGTAGAAAAAGAATAATAAACTTATATTAAATCTGGATTGCATATAATTCAAATTGTGTTTTAGGTTCAAAATCAGATAATTGAATTCGGAAATCAAGATTCTGAATCTACTGGAAGAAAGATATCTTTATAAATTCAGTTACTTTGCATATTAACTGTAAAGAATTTTGTTAAAAAAATATTAATCATTGTTTTTACGTAAGTAATTCCATTTTTTCCTAATTAATCAATACGATTTCTAAAAATAAGGAGAAGTGGAATATTAATTTGTAAAAAAAAGAATAAAAAAATTATATTAATTCTGGATTGCATATAATTCAAATTGTAATTTAGTTTGAAAATCAGATAACATTCTGAAATAAAATATTCTAAATCTACTGGAAGAAAGATATCTTTATAAATTCAATTACTTTGCATATTAATTGTAATGATTTTTGCTAAAAAATTATAATCATTGTTTTTACTTAAGTAATTCCATTTTCTTTCTAATTAATCAATCAATTTCTGAATACACACTAAGTGAATCTTTTACTCTCAACAAAATAAACAAAAGCTTTCGAATGTCTGTTGAAAACGTTCGAAATAATTCAAATACAGTAATACCTCGACATACTCTACCCTTACTTACGCAAAACCGGAGTTACGAGATTTTCAAATCTTGTCGATTCGTCTTTTATTTAAATGCTACCATAACTCAATTATTCACACCCCGCTTCCTGTTTAATCAGCTTAGAAATCGAAGAAATTACTGATCTTGAACAAACAAATAAATTTAGAAGTGGATAGTGATGATGTTTAAGAACTGCTGGATTCCCACTTCTGACAATGGATGAGTTTATAGAAATGCATCAACAAGAGCAAGGCATTGAAGAGTCTTAAGGCGCATTTCAATCCAAAGATCGAATGATGGTTTTGAATTTTTCAGCAGGACAAATTGTAGGAATAACAAAATTATTAGTAAGCTACGAGGAGATTTTGCAGGAGACTAATTTGTTATATTTTATAAAACCCCCTACATCAAAATAACTTCATTTTTTGATTTTGTAATTGTGTTATCTAAAATTCTACTAAACATTTTTAAACTTAATAATTATTATTTTTCGTCTCCGTCCCCAACTAAAAATAATTTCGTGTATTTATATGCGAAATTATACCATAACTTAAGCGAATTTGATTTAGTCGGTTATCTCTCAGTCGTACCTATCACGCAAGTTCGGGGTATTACAGTGTTATTTCAAATAATTAAAGTAAAATACAAAAATTAAAGTAAAATACTCTGTCAATCATTGAGTAACTTTCTTTTAAATTTTCTCATTTGTAGAATTTTACCTGATAAATAATTTTATCTGTTAGGAAAAACTATATTTACTATTGATAAAGTATAAGACAGAAACATTGAATAAGACAATATCTACATAAGACATAATACAATGTTCCTAAGACATAAGAATATCTACATAAGACAATGTCTCTAAGACAATATCTTTTCTGAGAAATAATTAGGTGTTTAATTTAAGACTCGAATATGCAACGGAAAATAAAAGTTAAATGGAAAATAGGAGACTTTGTTTTAGATATAAGTTGATTAGTATGACATATATATATTAATATTCTTAAAGTGCCATACTGGAATTCTAATTTATCTATATCTATATATAGAAATATAATTTTTGAATATATTCATCGTAATAAAGTATTAGTTAGTGATAAATTTAATATGTTATTAAATTTTAATAACTTTATCAAACATTGCATTGAACATGGATACCCTGCTAATATTTTTTTCAGTTGTCATATCTATTAGTTCTCAGTGTAATTCATCTTGTAATAATGGTAACATTTTAATTATTTGTATGGTTAATCAATAGATGGCGCCGCAGGGTAAATTAATTAATAATAATATGTTTTGTATAAAATTAATTGTATATGTCTGGGTTTTACTTTAATTTTCTATAAATTTTAAAACAATATTTAGAGTTTTTAAATGTATATTTTTGACTTACTGTTATTTTATCATAACTAATTTTATGCGTTACTGATATACTACTTTCTGTCGCGCGGGAAAAATGGTTATTGCTTTACTCACGTGGTAAGTTATTTCATCTAATTGTTTTTAGTATTGATTTTAAATTATACTAGTAATTATTATAGACTATGCTTTTATCATTTTATATTAATAGATTGTGATTTTATTTGTAACAGCTAAATATTCTATTGACATTTCTTACTTTCCCAATGGCCCAGAGTATTAGCAAATACAGGTGAAGGTTGGCTAGCCACAAAATTTTGTTTAAACCTGCAATCCTGGTTCTTAAGGACATGAGTTTGCTACATAACTACTGTGGAAATATACTTTCACTATATTGACTAGTTATCTTAGGTTTATAACTATGTATATTTATGAGTTATATATACATAATATATATATATATATATATAATCCTACTAATATAATCCTTTTAAATATCTTTTAATTGCCAATGGTCCATCCTTCAGGACCAACGTTTTAGTAATAAGTTAAGCCAGCCACCTAACGGCAGTATTTTAAACTACCTCTAGCTACCCACTCAGATCATGTGATTTGAGACGCCTATAAATAGAGAGATTCCTGGAGACCAACCTCTTTCGCTTCTGTATTTTGTCTGCGTAAACATGTAGCCGGCTGCAGTGTGTTTGTGTGTGCTTATATTGTGTCGTCCCTGTAATGTCTTATGTGCTCAAGATGGATAATAAACAAGTTTCATTCAATCACCGTACTGCCTTATCAATCTCATATAAAGAATCCATTCCAACAACATCGTCGTATTATATATATATATATATATATTAGAGTCGAGGGTATTATGGAATGGTCGGGTAATTTGGAATACCAAGGTTTTGGTTCTGTTTGCAGCTGCTAATGCGTGCAAAACCTTGAACTATTGAAGAAAAACTCTCATGATGCATTGCAATGAGAATTGACCACTTGTTGCCATATCACTCGCTACAGAACAATGTGTTTTGCGATTTTCATAAGTTTTTGTAGGTAAGTTGTCAAATATTTTAATCTACTAGTACAAATGTAACTGGAACATTAAAGTTAATCATAATGTACACTTCAAGAACTGTAGATTGTAATACTGTGGTCGTTTTTTAGCTGATAATATTTTGTTCATCGGTTTAAAGGTTCATTTTCCAAGATCATGTATCGGGTATCTTGGAATACTAGGTATTCCAAGTAGTTGGAATACTAGGAATACCCGACGTGCAGCAATGAATAGTTCCATTCTGATGTATCATTTGAAACAGTTTTCATGCCATCAACTAAACAGCCAGAAAATAAAAACGCTGAATTTGCGTATCTTCTGTAACGAAAAATTCTCCGTAGACCAACGAAGAGAATTTTGGATTCAATGCTTCAACAGTTTTCTGAAGGCTCACCTTGATTGTACTGGAACAGAGAACAAATATATTTGTGACTTTTGTAAACAAATTCAAAACCGAAATGACTTTCACGTATTTTTAAAAATAGGGCTTTTATAGTTAAAAGTAACTGCGTTTTTTGAAGTCTTAATTAGTTTTCCAATGGTTTAAACTGCCTATTCCAGATTACTCGACTATTTCATATTTTACCTGACTATTCCATATTACCCGACTATTCCATAATACCCTCAATTTATCAATTAAAATAATTATTTATAACAACAAAATAAATATTTTTTCTTTGATATGGAGACAGGATAAGTGATAACTCCTGACAATATCGCTTATAATATATATCCATCATGAGGATTTTGGAGATTTTTATGAAAAACCGGTTAAGTTATTTTTAGAAATGTAAATGGTATTCCATTATGTCCCCGAATCTTCTACGTATATATATATATATATAGTCTTGTAAAACCAAATTTAAGGTAACTTACGCAAACTCGTTAAATGTATCAGGACTTTTTAGCATGATATTATATTGCAATTTTCTGCGACTTAATTATTTTAAATACTAGCATAAGCTTCTTCTTCATAGAAATCAACTGTTTAATCTCTTGTTTACAAGCCTTATTTACGTCATCAGTCTTACTCATTTCTGAAGAAGAACCGGCTTGGTGGAGTAGTTGGTTTGGTGCTAGCCTTTTACGCCCAATTTTGCGGATTCGATAGCGGCACAAGTTGGATTTTAATGACGCAGAAAATCAACAGCATCGAAGTCATATGATTATACGGTATGTTAAAGATTCCTTGAGTACCTGTTTGGTTTGGGTGTTTTTGGCAAAATTAAATTCCTGGTGTGATTTCGCATCGTCTGAGCTCAGGTTCCTCCTTCAAGGGAGGAAACTGGACGTCAAAATAATATATATATATATTGCGGTGATTAGTATCCATTTATATGGCTTCGCACTAAAAAGAGATACCAACTCCCGGGGAATGTACTAGGTCTGCAATGGGTAAATACCAAACCACAGCCTCATTTCTGAAGAAAAGACGCTTATAAAATATAATAACTATATTTTAACTCTCTTGTTGAAATAATTTTGAACTTTATTTAAATTAGAATGATATATTTTTGAATTATATTTAAGTGGCTAAATTAGAGCAAAGGTATATTGGAACAGAGACTAAAATAAAAAATTTTGTTGATAATGCAGTTTCTTTATAATGCAATTAATAAATGCATCACTATGTTGCGAAAATGAAGCAAATATCTCATGACTTTGGAGATAGATGGTGTTGTTATTTCTCCTTCATTTTAACACTTTAATGAAATGAATATGTATGCATCATTGAGGAATGAAATATTAATTTAAGATCTTTGTTTTTCTGTGTTTAAAGATTACATCAAATCACATAGATTTGTAATTTTTTTCACAAGAAAATAAATTTCTGGTTCATGTTATTAACAAATTCTGTTTGAAGAAAGTTTTGTTTATTTTTGTATCCTACATTTTTACCGAGAATTTTTTCCTGTATACAAAATTTAAGCATAAATCGAGGCTTTACAAAATAAACTTCTCTACACAAGAGGAAAAAAATTTAAAAGAATATTCAGTTGCCAAAAAACCTTTGAAATTTGCTATTTTTATTTTTGCCAATAAAAAACAGATTTCCATAAGAAACTTTTTATAAACAATTACCTGCATTTCTAAAAATATTTAAGATTTTTACCGAAAAGGTCTATTCTTAAGCCGTAAATCTGATAAATCTTGCATACTTTTCTTTTATATTTTGAAAGCAGGTTTTCTTTTATTTTTCTGGTTTTTTAATTTTATTTAAACAAACTTTAAAGAACTTCTTTCGCAATTTCTGTGTGCTTGACAGGTAAAAAAGTCACCAAACAGTTTTTCTTTTGGAAATATTATTTTTTCCTGTATACATTCTACTACCATACCTTAAAGTCGTCATTTAAGATTTCGTATTATTTAATTATGGTAATTTACTTTTTCTTTTTGTTGGTTACCTGTAAAAACTAATTGTCATAACTTTTTACAATTCGATTCCTAATTAAAGGAACAACTATTAAGTAGCTTATATCAATTATTTTCTCAACAACAAATACCTTTTTCAATCAACTTTGGAAAAGTAATTAAATAGAAAATATAACTGTACATATATATTCCTTCATCCCATATTTCATAAATAAAATATTTTAACTAATATGTTTTTAAGAATTATAAATATTTGAACCCCAAAACATAAAATCTAAAGTGCAATAAACATAACCAAACTACATAGAGATAAATACCCTTAATATTAATGTATTGGGTAATGCATATTAAAAATGGATTTTGTGACATAAAAATATGGAATTTTCAGGCTGAATTTTTATTTATATACTTAACTTTTAAGACAATTCGTAATCCATAAGATTATGAGTGTCATGATAAGCTAGAAAGACTTCTTTTGGACATGCGAAAAAACAGGAAGACTGCTTCTCAGTTTTCTTCCACATCCGGCACCTCAGTTACCACGTATGCTGTATACCGAAGAGTGAATGAGGCAGAGCTCTATTGTAAAACAACGGTCTGTATCCCACTCACTCTAGGTCAATAAAGAGCCCACCGGACATAATGCAGACATCATCCTTAGACATGGGAGAGGCGGGCCTGTGCTCTCTTCACTGATGAGTTGAGATTCAATCTGAACACCAAATCACATCGTATTTACATTTGGGGAGGAATCTAGGGACCCGGTACCCTACCTCCAACATTATTGAAATAGGAGTCTCATGGTCTAAGCCAGGGGTTGAAAAACTTTCCATAGAGAAGGGCCAAGTAGTAAGTGAAACAATATAATTAAGGTATAAAACAGCTGTTTGTATGCATAATCGTAGGTCTTCGTTAGCCGTAGTGATCATGACTCTTGTGCTCCAATTAATATTTTTTAAAAATATTTAAATAAAGTTTTACTTAAAGAATTTTACATTATTTTAAGAAAAAAGTACTATAGGCGTTTTTCTATTTCTGTGTGACTCAATGCAAGGATATAACTATTGTCGAAAAATTATAATGTGGTGAATTAAACTCACACTTTCAAAGGTCTTGAAAAAAAATCCCGTTTTTTTAATATCATAAGTGCTTTATTTCATAATATCATATTTAGGATAATAACTAAAACTTAGGATAATAGCTAATCATTTCGGCTCTTTAAATTAACCTTTAACAGGGCATAAAATACGGAAGGAATTTTGTCACTTCCGAAGGGGGATTAAGTATATATCTGGTCCATTTATGAGTGATCCGAACTCATACGCATATATAAGTAAATGTTGCTGGATATCTTCCAGCAACTTTTAGATTTTTAAGGAGTTTCTTCCCAAGGCAACGTTTTTTAAAAAAAATTGAACATTTACTGCTTTAGAACTAATTCTAATATTTTCACTAACACTCAATACACCTTGTTAATATAAAACAATTTAATACAAGAGTAATTCTCTTCAATCAGTCAAACGTTTAAATATATTTGGAAAAAATATAAAATTTGTAAGTATATAATTGTTAAATATATTTTTTTCAATGGATAGTTATAAAGGGAAAAAAAGGAAGAGGAAACTATTTTTGGTAGACAAAGTAATTTCTTCAATAATACATAGAGCAAGGATGGCGAACCTGTGGCATGCATGCTATTGATGGCACATGAATATATTTTTAGCACGCCAGTGATCAAAATGGTTTGCATTTTTTTTCAAATTTCAAAGTTTGCTATGAAGTATTACGAATAAACGCGAATGATCGGTTGCTGTTATTTAACATTTCTAGTTACGCAAAAGAATAAAAAGTGCAAGATAATAAGTGTAACAGAGAGTTTCTAATTTGGTGGACTGAGAAATATGGTAATATTAGAAAAGTCGACAAAGCGGTGTGTGTTTTTTGTTCTGGAACCGTGGTATACAGAACATTATCCGTAAAACGGTATTTTGAAATCCTTTTGTCAAAAAAAGTGAGCCGCACCAAAATAATTAATTGCTTAGAAAACATTTGGCAAATGACTCAAACTCAGCACGTATTCCACAAAAAGTAACATCTTACCATCCTAATATACGTTACTTGTCATCCAATCTGCAACAACTTGTCACATAAATGTTACTTTATATAATTTGAATTACACGTATAACTAAAACATTTATAACTATACAGTGCAAAAGGTATTTTTTCGTAGTAAATATAGTTTTGTGGTGCTAGTATTTAGTTTTATTATTTTCCCAATAATATCATAAGTTAAAATTATTTGACGGCACGTCTATACCTCATTAAACACTTCCTTAGAAGAAATTCTTGATCTATAAAGGTTCCCCACCCCTTACATAGAGGTTTAAGAACTACAACCGCCTATGTAGAGAGTCACGATTTGCCAACTCTTGGTCTAGGCCAGCAGGATGTTAACATACGTACAAAGCTGAATATCTTTAAGGGAGATGCCTTGACTGCTTTGAGGTTTAGAGATGATATTTTAGAGTCCTGTTTGAGCTTTTAGCACACAGTTTATTTTGATAGATGGCAATCCTCTTCAACATAAGGCTCGGGAAATCAATGAATACCCGGTTACTGAGGATATTCAGACGGTGAAGGGCTAGTTTGATCTGAAGACCCGAATTCCATAGAGCATGTTTGGGATGTTTTTGACAAAGCTTTTGCAATTCACAAGAGATGAGTTCCTCTGCAGTTGAGAAGGGCCTTAGAGTAGAAGTGGCGATTTATTTCCCCAATACTTAATGAATAACCTAATAAAAAGCATGATAGTTCGTTGCAGCAGCTACCTTACTGCCAGGGGCATTGTACATTATACACAAGTCCCATTTTGCTACATTAATATTTTGGACTATCTGGTTTTCATGAGCATACCAATAATTTTTATTATCATTTTAGTGATAGTTTTAAGAGTATTTTCTTACCAAATTTCCCTTGAATTGATTCAGAGGATTTTAAAAAAATCTACCAAAATGTGTTTGTTGCATAATTTTTACGTACCAGTGTATTGCTAAGCTTCAAAGTGTTACTTCACCATGAAAAATAGGTAGTTAAAATCATGATGAAATTGATTGTTTTGAAAATTTCCAATGACAATATGCGATTTTGGGCAAATGAATTATGTTGTTTATTTTATTTATTTTACAAATACTACACACTACAGATAGAACCTATGCTTTTAGTGCACGTGCTCTCCCATATTTTTCTACAATGCAATTTAAAATTTTTAATTCAGGACACATGTCCAAACGTTTGGAAGTCATAATCTGACCAGAGTCACAGAGAGAACCGTCCAGTGAGTCGGTGACACCAATTCAATAGGGATGGCATCTCATGCAGTCACGCCCTGTCAAAAGTCTAAAAAGAGCTACAGCAGCTTTTCTAAGTGCTTCAGAAACCTAGGAGAGGTTCCCGTTCAAGATTGCCTAGTTTTTTTCATTCGACATGTCCGAAATTTCTATTTTAAAATTATAAAATAAGGGTCATATTAGTAAAAAGCTTTGAGGAATTAAAGGTTGGAATTCTCGTGGGTCTTTCGATCATAAGGGCTTCTTTCCTAGCAAGAAAGTCAGCATGCTCATTTTCAGCAATATCACAATTAGCCGGTATCCACTGAAAAGAAATATTATGAGGAAAACCTTTTATGTCTGCATGTTTTTAAAGATGGTACCCTTCCAGATAGACATGGTGCTCAAGCCGATATCTTTAATGAACTGCTTAGCGTTTACCTACAATTAGGTATTTTTACTACTGCCTTCGATGAAAAAATTGCGTTCTAATGTCAATTTCTTTGGCGTAACTAGAAGTCATAAATATATTTAGCTAAAAA
Organism: Trichonephila clavata; assembly: GCA_019973975.1. NCBI lineage: Eukaryota > Metazoa > Arthropoda > Arachnida > Araneae > Nephilidae > Trichonephila > Trichonephila clavata. Next base: position 153,322 of record BMAO01012910.1, read on the forward strand.
AATGAAATCTAATACTTATTTCAATAAACTGTTATCCTTCACCAGACGTATTTAATTTAAAAGAAAACAGTTTTCTTTTGGTAATACCTTATTCTGCGTTTGTTGAAGTAAAAGTATAATGTGATGACAAATTTAATTTCTGTGACATCTAAATAAGGCATGATTGGCAGTAAAAATAAAGTAATTAGTGCAACAACATACAGCAAAGCTTCCATTTAAAATCTTTAAATATCTGAAACAAAGAAATAAAATATGCATGATTTATTGATATGTAATTAAAATATATTTCTACAGAGTGTTGCCGAATTCAATCGATAAATTCAGAGAGGTGACAGTAGGCAGCATTGATACGACATATCTCCATAGAACATGAGGTCGCAAACCACGTTCAGTCGGCCAAAATCGAAATAATAGTAGCTGTTGGGGGACGATGAACCAGTGGCCGAACTAATGCGGGGATATACATATACTACCCTAACGCTTCAATTGCACAAAATAACTTGTTTACCTACTGTGCGTCTTCTCAGATTTGCTGCAGGGAGTACACACCAATGCGCACCAGAATGTGTGATTTATGCACGATGGTGCACATTTTTCAATTGCGTTGCATAACCACTGCTTTGCTACAAATCCCAAAGATGTATTAGATGCGGCGAACCTGTTGCTTGGCCTCCACGCTGCCTGGACCACAATCCCTTGGATTTATTCATTTGTGACCACCTGAAATGGTTTGCGTGTTGTATGCCAGTGGCAATAAAATAAAATTTCACGTCACTGACATCGCCGGCACACATTATTTGTTTGAACGCGTCCGACAGTCCTTCCTCCATAGCATCGGCTGTGTTGTCAATCAGTTCCAGCAATTCATTCGCAAACATATTCTTTATCACTGCAGATACAGTCTAAAGTGGTTACTAAATTTGAATTTTGTACGGGAACAAAGACAGGTACTTACGCATTATCATATGCGCCATTATTTCGCTCTCTTGACTTGTGTTTATAGTATTTCGGATTGATTTTCTGGGGAAGCGGGCAATTGTTTCCTCAACAATCTTACATTTGCTTCTGTAACAGCCAACCAGTGTAATCCAACAGTTCCAACTTTCTTATTCTCAGCATAGCCTTATGACGGATCTATACGCGTTTCTACTAATTACTTCTTTTTTCTTTAAATGAAAATATTTATTTCAACCAAACTTCATCGAGAAACCAAACGTGATTTATGTAAATGAGGAATGTTATATAAATTCGGTTTTCGCGAGTTGAAGGAGAGTGAAGTAAGAGGTCAAGTGAAGTAAAGTGAAGTAAGTGAGCGGTCAACACGTAGTTGTTGACAAGTTAAGTGAAGTTGATACGTTTGATGTGTGCAAGGAGAAGTGGTCAGTGAAGATTGAAAAGCAGTGTAATTAAATATTACGGAGCGTGGAGTCAACTTCATTTGATCCAGCTAAAGATAGTGCCAGAAATTCTCCGTGAAGGAACCGAAGCATTAAGGAATCAGGTATCGTAAAATTGATTAAGTAAAAGCTGATTATTAGTGTACAGCGTAGTTGTAAATGAGCGTATTTAAGCTATCTTAGATTCAGTTGAAGTTCTGTAATATTATCCCCGCTTTGTGTATATGTCTCACCTCTGCACTCTACCATTATTATATAACTTAATTAGAATTGTGTTGTGTTGGTTCATGATCAATAATAAGAATTAATAAATCAAATTGGATTGACATAATGTCTGTAAATTATTTAGTTCCTCCTACACATCTAACCGGGTTTTCAGATAGACAGGAGGGTTCGAATGTAAGGGGTAACTATAGGTTACCAGAGCCTGTTTTTTTCAGTTTCTCGTACAACGTTTTATTGTATTCTTCTGTAGACCATTAACGACTTGAAATTTGCACTAAAAGCTTCTTCTTGTTACTGTTATGCTCTCTATGGAATTCCAACGCATTGAAAATCCCTTCTTCAAGCGAATACATCATTTTCAACACTTCATCCTCAAAATCTGCTCTTCAGCTCTTTGCTGCTCATTCATTTACAGATCTCATAAACTTACTTACTGCCATTTGTATAGAAATTGCTGAAATTAAAATAATCCTCACATTTTTACTTTTATTCTATTATTGTTAAAATTTTTATGTATTTTATTAATAATTCAACAGTTATTATTCAGAATGTTTAACATTTCAGAAATAAAATATCACTTTCAGCATTCTATGATACACAGATAAATATTTTGTTCCATATAGCAAAACAATTATAACATTTATTTACCTTTGAGTAGGATTTTCAACGTAATTAATCTAAATATCAGTATAGTTATCATTTTATGCATAAATAATTAAAAAATCTGTTTTGGCTTTTTATAAAAACTTGTTTTCAAATTATGTTTTAAATATTTTAAAAATATTAACTATTTCTTTGTCGAGACTCACACTCAAGTTATAATATAATCTAGACTTTAATTAAAACACATAGATTTTTTCCTTAATATGTTTAGTTTCATTTGCTTAAAATGAATGAAATTCATTTTTTGACAGAATTTTACACATACTTAAAGACAAAATGGATTCTATAAAGGATAAGGAATTAGGATAATCAGATTTGGCGACAAATCCATATATCACGTCCAGATTTAGCGACTTATTGCATATATCATTTTTAAATTTGGCGACTAGTTCCATATACCATTTTCAGACATGGCGACTAATTTCCTACATCATTTCCAGATTTGGTGACTAAAAGAATAAGGTGTAACCCTAAAGTATTTTGAATTTAACGCTAATTATATATGCAAGCATAAAATACACTTGCGGTTAAAAGAAATAAAACAAACAAAAGAAGTGTTCTGTATCTGAGAAAGTGGAGGGTGTGTGTGTGTTAGCAATTTCTAACCATAATATAAACATTTTTCTGAAAATAAAAAAATAAAAAAGGTTTGAGCATGTGAAAAAAAATAATTTGCATTCTAACTGCTAAATATTTTTTATTTTATAAAGCAATACGCTTAGAAATGATGAAAAAACGATTGACACTTAATATTACCATGTTTTTAATAACTCACTTTCTTTAATGTTTATCCGCGTGGAATTTTGTAATTGATTTTAAACTGTGATTTTCCGATGAGCTAGAGACTTGAAATTCGGACATTAGCTCGGAAGTGGATGACAATGCATGAAAATTGGAAAAAAGAAAACAAAAACAAAAAGGAGGAATTTTATAATATTTAATCCGTAAAAAAAAAACGATACATTAAAAATTTTTGTAATTCGAACTTTTTCTTCTTTACACACTTTTATTTGTTTGACCTGTTCAAAAGAGACGGAATCTAATATAAGGATCCGAGGCCTCGTAAACGGAGAGAATAAATACACTTCAGACCCGTTAATTAATATCCATTGAAGAGCAAGACTAATTCCACAGCCACGTAATTCCAGCTTCAAATATCAAACTCAAGGATAAATTCAACAATGAATAAATGATAGTTTAAAAAACTAAAAAACACTCTTTTATTGTAGTTCGAACTAAAAAATGAAAAATAAATTATAGTTTGAAAAAAAACTAAAAAACACGCTTTTATACTGAATCGAACTAAAAAGTAAAAAAATAATTCTTAATAAAGAATAAAATGATTAACGAGAAAATGAATGTCATTGGGGTAAAAGCGTGGGGTGTTCTATAAATGTATCAATTGTTATAATTTCTAACTTCTATTTCGAAAAGCTAAATTAGTGTAAAAATGTAGTACAAAGCACCCCACGCTTTTACCACAATGACATTCATTTTCTCGTTAATCATTTTATTCTTTATTAAGAATTATTTTTAAAAAATCTTGCAGCCAAAAGGAAAAAAAAAAAGATATTTCATGATTTTAAAATTATTCCGTGTTTTTTAAACTGAAAATATAAATTTAAAAAAAATGGTTTGTGCATTCATGCCTTAAGTAAAAATGTTACTATTGCATATACAATATTATTCGTATAAACAGAATTAGTTTTTTTTCTCTTTATAAATTTGGAATACTTGGTGTGCTAGTGTAAAAAAGAAACAATCATGATGTAAAAAATGTGGAAATTTTACATACTGATCAATTGAATAAATTCCCATTTACGCTCAGCAAATCTCAAATGTGCCTCTTTGAACTTGTAAAAAAATGGTTGTCGGAAAAATATAACGGTAATGGTTAGTGCTTTTCAATCCACTTAGCCAATATTGCATCTGAGAACAAAAAACTTAACTATTAGAAGAAGAATTTTCCTTTTATGTATTTTTTTCTGTTATCATAGTACCCAATTGAACATGGTGTATTTTCAATTTAATTTCAATCGCAGTAAAAAATTAAAATATAAAATTATACTTGAATTTATAAACATAGAAAATAAGCATAATATTTTTATTCGTATTTTTACATCTATTTTACCTTTATTTAATTATTTATTCGTTTTAATTCTTTTTTTACATGAAGAACTGAAAAAAACTCAAGATATAAAATAAAATAACATATGTATACTGTGCTACCTACAAATAAAATTTTTTTGTTAAAATGTTATCGTATATCTTTAGATATAAAAATTACGTGTCAAACACACATAGCCTGTCCGCGATGGACTCCGAAACTACTCAACCGATCATAATATAATTTTGCATACTGTATGTCAATTCGTCCAACTTAAAACATAGGATAGTTTTTATTTCAATCAATGACGCCATAGTTTTTTATTGCCGGAAATGTGAAGAATACGGAAAACGGGAAAAATTCCCAAATTTCGCAATCCTCATGTGTCTGTGGAAGCAGATATTGTTAACTAAAATGCACTTAAAGTAAATAACTGGCGTATTTCGGGATGTGGATTCCAATTGTTGAATCACTTTCCAAAAATAACAGTCAATTTGCCGGATAATGCCGGTCGACCGTATTATAGACACAGCGTGGCAGAGGCTTACCTTAAAAGCCTTGGATCGTGAAAACTTGGTCTCTGGCATATTTAAGATGGATAATCTGAATCTGATATCCAATTTGAGAAATAACTGTAACTTTGCCGGTTAATATAGGATGACCGGCTATTACGCAAACCATGGCAAGACCTTACCCTTAAAGTCTTGGTGCGGGAAAAGTGCGTTTCCGGTGTAATTTGGGATGAATTTGAATTTTAGAAATTCCTGTAACTTTACAAGATAATGCCGGTCGACCCTAATGCCCCTTCCAGGTACTGAACCTGCCTGCTCAAGGGCATCAAAAGTAATCTCCAGTTGTATCTAGGGGCGGGAAACGATAATTTGAAATCATATTTCAGAAACTACTCTAAACTTGCCGGATATTGTCTGAATTAGGAGAAAAGGCATATCATTCAAGTCCCACTTCCGGATTTTTATTCCCTCTAGCGACTGAGCTTGCACGCACTGGAGCATCAAAAGCGAGCTTCGTGTGCGTTTCAGGGTGTGGAATGAGAATCTGAAATCGAATTTTAGGAGTTCCGATAACATTGCCAGATAATGCCGGTCGACCGTATTTTAGACATACCATGGCAGGGCCTTGCCTTAAAAGCCTTGGAGCGCAAAAACTTGGTCCTCGGCGTATTTCAAAACGGATAATCTAAATCTGATATTCAATCTGAGAAATTACTGTAACTTTGCTGGATAATTCTGGACGACGGTCTGTTACGCCAACTGGGGCAGAAGATTAGACTTAAAGTTTTGGTGCTGGAAAAGTGGGTTCCTGGTGTTATTTGAGATGGTGAACGAGAGTCTAAAATCGAATTACAGAAATTCCTGCAACTTTGCCATATAAAGCCGGATGACCGAAATATTCTCAGACAGCAGTACCAGTCTAACTTGAAAACATACAGACGAAAAAAGTCGGTCTTGGACGCATTTTGATATTGCCGATTCTAATATTCTCAACCCAATTCAATATAATCCCATTACTACGCCAAATAATGCCAGACGAACGTATTTAAAGCAAAACGTGGCAAGGGCTTGCTTTAAAATTCTTCAGGTGTGAGCAATGCTTTCCTGGTGTTTTTCCTGAGTGGAGAACAAGAATCTGAAATCGGATTTTAGAAACTCTCGTAACATGACCAGATAATGCCGGATGACCGAAATGGATGAAACTTACAGGAGTAGGGGCATCGAGTGCTTCTCGGGGTGGGGAACGAGAATCTGAATTGCTTTCGAGTCTCGCCTCCGGATTTTTATTCCCTATAGCAACTAAACTTGTAAGCGCAGTCTTGCGAAAATGCGATTGCAATAGGAAATTGAGTTGGGAATTGCATCTTCTGGCATGGCTGTCATTTTCTTAGATGGTGGAAAACTGTACATTCAGCGTCAAGCTGCCATTGGACATTCATAAGATACAAGATGCAATATGTACCATTAAAAAAAGAGTGGATTGGCTACAGTATTGCAAATGAATTCAATCACGATCAGGGATATATAAGTGTACCATGATCCATAAACATTGACTCAAAGCATTACATAGAACTTTGCAAGATTAAACGGCAACGAGAAAATATTCGGTGTTTCTGTGGTATTACTGCCTGCTGATTTCTGACAGATATTAACAGTCATTTCTCGCTCTACTTTTGCTCACGATATTAACGGATGTTTAAAACAATTGATTTTATGGTGAAACGTGGAAACACTTCGATTGACCATAAACATGCGAGTGCACATTTTCAAGATGAACATTCGGCGCAAATACACTCATGGACAAAAAATTAGGGCACCAAAAAGTAATTGCGGCCTCGTAACGAAACTTGGCATGAAGGTACATGTCGGGGAGATATGTAAATGATTAGAAATGCAGTGTGATTGCGCATTACGTATAGCCGGTGGAGAGCGTTTAACGTCGTTCTCCGTGGAGACTAAAACAGGTTACCAAAGCTTGTTTGAGTGTTCTGAATCATTTACAAATGAAGGGCTGAGGTAGACATACCATTACGCCGTTTTCGAAGACAATATGAGCAGCTATCGCAGTTTGAGAGAAGGGGAATCATCGGCATGGTTGAAGCTTTGTGGCGAGCAAGGTGAGTAGCTCGTCAATTAGGCCGCTCTGATTGTGTTGTGAGGAGGTGTTGGGACCAGTGGGTCCGAGAGGTGTCATTTACACGAAGACCAGGCTCAGGACGCCCTTGACAGACCAGTCGTCGAAAAGACCGCCACATCGAAAGAAATGCACGCGTACAGCTAACTGCTTCATCGGCCGCCATTCAGGCACAGGTATCACTTTTACCATGGGTACCTGTGTCATCTCGAATCATACGAAAGCGCCTGACTGAAGGAAATTTGGGATCGCGGCACCCATTACGTGTGCTGCCCTTGACGCCCACCCATTGATGCCTCCATTTGGAGTGGTGCTACGCACGAGGAAATTGGACTGCAGCGGATTGGAACTAGGTCGTCTTTAGCTACGAATTCATATTCAATCTCAGCAGTGATGACAATTGTGTTCGTGTGTGGAGACCACGTGGAGAGAGCCTCAATCCTGCCTTTTCTGTACAGAGACACTCCGCTCCCACTGCTGGTGTGATGGTATGGAGTGCCATTGCCTACAATACACGGCCACCCCTGGTATTGATCCGTGGCACAATGGCAGCCCAGCGGTATGTCCATGACATTCTGCAACCACATGTGTTGTCACTCATGCAAGGCTCCCAGGAGCCATTTTCAATAAGACAATGATTGGCCTCACACGGAAAATGTGTCATAAGACTTTCTCCACACTGTTACTACTGTAACGTCGTGGCTCCACATTGAAAATGTACGCTAAGCTAATTATTAAAGAATCTCTCGTTGTATTCTATCAGCCGTCTTTCCGGAGTCTCTTTGCTCCCTCCTTCGTCAGCAGGCCTCTCTCCTGGGTATCTCTCGTGGGAGTCTGTCCGGAGTCTCTTCCTTCGTCCGCAGGGTTCAATTCCGGGAATCTCTCGTGGGAGTCTATCAGGAGTTAGTTCCTCCGGAGTCCTCCCTCTTTCTCTGAAATCCACTCTTTTAAACTGTAGGGGCGGGTTCACTCCACGCCCCTCATCAATCCCCATTGGCCGACCTCAGGGTTTTGCACCCGGCACCAACGGTCTTGCACGTCATCCATTCGTGCAGAGATGACAAAAGTCCGGTCCCTCTCAAAGGTTCCCGGCGACAAGGGCCCGGCTGACATCTGGCACTTCAAACACCTCGCCGCCGCCTGCAGATGCGCCAGCATTCAAGACGTACAATCACTGCCCATGAATAGAAATAATGCAGCGATGCCTAGTCCATAGTGTCCCCCAGACACACCAACGCCGACGGTCCAGCTGTCTGATACAACACAATGCGGCTAAAAACAAGTTTTCTCCAGCTGTGGAAATGTTTATGAATAGAGGTGCTTTCTCCATTGTGACGACGTCACAACTCCTTCCCCCTGAAAACGTCCATTTCACTGGACTGCTCTGGTCCAATGTTGGATCTGTTCTTATGACTGACTCAAAAAAAAGAATGTCTTAACCATGAGATCAACCAGGACAGCAATCCAATAATAAAAAAAACCTCAAAAATATGATAATAAGTAAATCCAAAATTCCATAACATTTTACACACTTTACAATAAAAGCTTAAATTTCAAATCTTGGATTCTTTTCTTAATGTTACATCTCATCTTAAAAAAACTTGAGTTTTAAGTGAATTAAGTTAAATGCTAAAATTTTACTAATATTACTATACTTTAAATCACACGTAACTACTGTACTAGACATCTATGTGCTTACACTTGGCTGAGAGACACAAAAGATTTTCAGTATCACATAAATTTTTGTTTCCACCATATACACACAATATAGTAATATAGACACAAAAATACAATAAAAAGTTAAAATTAATTAATATGAAATGGTAAGTCGGTACCCCCATCCCGCTAATGTTAAATTGAGCATTTTTATGTGCCTTTTTCTCATAAAATATTAAATGTACAGACTTAAATTTTTTCTGTATATTAATTAGACTTTTTTATTTAAACTGAAGTGAACTTTTTCAAATATATTGTTTAGTTTTTTCAAAAACTTTCATCGTAATGTATTACTATGAATTTTTTGAAAAATGTCATTTTTTTTCACGATAACTGACTTTTACAAAAATATTATGGGTATATTAATAAAAGTTCACTTCAGTATATATATTAATATATCAGTAATATTCAGTGAAGATTGCAAGTGCTTCCGTTGAATAGGGTTCTGAGAACATGGTACACGCATTTTTAAAAACACCGTTTTGAGATAATTGCATTTTTATTATAAAATGTCACTTCATCAAAAAAATTATGAATTACAATCTGTATTTGCACTATTTTTTTAAATATTAGCTTATTCTCAATAACTTTTAAGACTTTTTACTTATTTCTTTTACTTTGATTTCTCAGAAAATACATGTATAGCATTTTTCACTTTTAATCTATCGAGATATTTTAAAGCATTTGAATCATTTTTCTCAAATTATGCATCAATTTTTGAAGAATTTTTAGTTCTGATACATTACTGTCATCCAAGATGACTATAAGTATCATAAATACCATGTAAAAATGTGTCAATACATAAAAATATGGCTTTGGTAATACATTATTATACGACATTTCGAAAAATTTCATTAGTGTTTTATAAATTCACGTGTAAACACAATTTCTTAAAGTATCATAATTAAAAGGATTCTTAAAATATTACATAAATGGTATCCAAAACAACAACAAGAAAACTGATTTTATGTTTTTAAACATGAAATTTGTGTATTTTTTGTATGTAACAAGTTTTGTGCAATGAAAAAGGGCATTGCATTTTGGGATATATTTATGCCCCTTTTACTAAGAAACTATTGAAAACAAAGCTTAAAAATTTTTGTGTACATTAAATAAACATTTATCTTTATACAGAAGTGAAATTTTTTTTAAAAAAATTGATCAGTATGTTTAAAAATGTAATTTTGTAGAGTAGAATAATGAATTTTATAAAAAATTTTCCTTTTCTATGTTACGACATCTGCTTTTCAGCTAAATGTCTGAGGAATATCTCAAAAATTTCACTTCAGTATATATAATATATATGCAATATAAAATAAATATTTCCAGTTCATGCATACAATTAATTTTTGAGAAAGAAGACACAAATTAAAAAATATAATCTATATAAGACAGTAATACATGATTATATGGCACTTCGAAAAATTTCTTTAGTGTTTTGTATATTCACATGTAAACACAATTTCTTTAAATATAAGAATTTAAAAGATTATATAAATATTACATAGTTAGTATCCAAAACAACAAGTAAACTATTTTTGTGTTTTTAAACATGAAATTTATGATTTTTTTTGTATGTAACAAGCTTCATGCAACACATTTTGAGATATATTTGTGTGTGCATTAAATAAACATTTATTTTTATACAGAAGTGAAATCTTTTTTTAAAAAATTGATCAGCCTGATTAAAAAAAAAATTTTTGCCGAGTACAATAAGGAACTTAAAAAAAATTTTCCTTTTCTGTGTTACGACATATGCTTTTTAGCTAAATGTCTGAGGAATATTTCAAAAATTTCACTTCAGTATACACAAGAATATATATGAAATATAAAATAAAAATTTCCAGTTCATGCATACAGTAAATTTATAGAAATGATAAAACACAGTTTAGAAAAGAAAATTTTCAGAAAACAGTAGCTTTTATATAAAATTTTACCTCATCAAAAAGATCTTGCACTGTAGCCGGTTTTTACCTTATTTTTCTTAATATTATCTTCTTTTTTTCTTTTATCTTTTCTAATTTTCTTTGATCATCCAGAAAAAGCATGCTTGCTTTCATTAATTTTTCTCTATCGAGAGTTTTCATGTCACTTACCGAATATTCTCCAGGTCCTACTGCCATTTACTGAAGTTTTTGTTAATTTGGATACATTACCATCATTAAAGGAACAAACAGCATTATAAACACCAAGTGAAAGTGTTTCAATGTGCACAAATGCTGTTTTGGGAACCCGTGATAAAATGACATTATGAAAACTTTCATTCGGGTTTTGTGTTTTTCGATGCAAAAATTATCTCAACAAATCAAGCTGGGAAAGATATCTAAATATAGAACTCATTGCTACTACAACAGCAACCGGAAGACTTTTTATGTTTGTAAGATTTACCCGATTCTTCAGCCTGTTTATATCCATGAATTTTCACCAACAGGTCAAAAACAATGTTTTAATGTGCCCATTTTTTTCATATACAATATTTCGAAAGAATATTGACATTTATCACCTTACCTGTATGAATGCTGGTCACAGTAACTGCACCATTTGATGATGTGAAACCGCATTTCTGCCATGTCCACAATATTATTATTACCTTCATTTTCACAAATAGCTTCCCTCGCAGCATTTTGAATGGACTCCTCGTAAACAAGTTTTACATCATTTTAGATTCGCTTACCGTAAGGAGAAAACCTTGTAGGTGGTTGCCAAAGATTCATTATGCTGCAAAACATTCTCCCAGCTTCTGCACATCTCCCAATGGAACACGCAGCATATACAAACCTGGTATTTATTGTGGCAATTTGCATTCCTTCATGAATACTTAAAAAGAAAATTCTACATCATATGGACAAGCACAACATTTCAGGGACAAATTCCAGCCCAAACTTACCTTTTAAAACTTGCATGTCTAAACCTCTTTTACACATTTTACAATGAACTTAATTCTTGAAAGCAAAATGCAAGAATATTTTAATTAATGATGGTATTTTTAATACTTACTTTAATAAGAAGAAAAACTCTAATCCAACTTTATTTTTGCACATGTCTCCTTTGAGTCATGTGTTATGTCAACCTTGAGATATACATTACTCTTTTAGTATTTGAAGTACTGTTACTATGATTATTGAACTATTACTATGTTACCTTCTTAAAATCCCGTAAAGCACCTTCTTCATCCACAGTATACCTTTATGTTAGCCAATAAAGAAACAAAAACTTTGAATTTCAAAATTTCCGAATTTTAGAAATTTTATATATTTAATTTAAAAACCCAAACACACACGATAAAAACGTGCATGCGTCCAAAATAGGTAAACAACCCTGACGGTTACGCTTGCAGTTAATCTACAGTTAATTGCGTATGAATAAATAAAACAGAGAGTGGCTTTGGAAAAGCTTCCCAGATTTAAGAGGTCAATGTTTACATTTCTATCTGTCAAAGGGGGCGTGGCTAATCAGCTGATTATTTTTTGAAAATCATTTTAACATACTTTTAATTAGTAAAATGGCAAGTACGGTACATCATTGGAAAGGTCCTGATTTGGGGATTTTAGAAATATCAAAAACTCAAAATCGACTTCCCGAAGGTGTTTACCCTACTGACTCCCTC
>BMAO01012911.1:0-120576 GCA_019973975.1 Trichonephila clavata
ATTCAACAAAAGAAAAATGCAAACCAAATTTCATTATTATAGTCCTTGTAGCTCGAAAAAAGTAATTTTTTTTTGTCAATATGTCCAGTAACCCCCTGCAACCCCCCCAGAACTTGTTTGCTTAAAATTTATTCTTAGTGGTCCCTATTCAACAAAAGAAACATGCTTAACATATTTCAAGTATATGGGGTCTAACAATTAAATACAGGAATTTTTTTTCTGTAACTCCTCTTGACCCTCGCAAACATCTTTGGGGGTCAATTTTCATTTTTAGTCTTTGTTAAGAGGAACTCTATTTTATGAAAGGAACATGCCTACCAATTTTCAAGCAGGATGATCAAGTAGTTTTAAAAATGGAAATATTTATCGATTACGCTCTTAATCTCCCGAAATTAAACTTAGTAGTTGATATTCGCGAAACCCATTTTGTAGCGGTTCTCTACTTTACGAAAGGAATCTGCTTATCAAATTTCAAGACTGTACGTCGAACAGTTTAAAAAAAGGGGATAATTGTCTATAACGCCACTTGAGCCCCGCACGCCACTTCTGGGTCTGTTTTCACAAAACCCATTTTGTAGTGGAATTGCACTCTATGAAAGGAATCTGCTTAGCAAAATTTGAAGACTGTGCGTCCAATTAATTAAAAATGCAAAAAAATTATCAATAACGCCCCTTGAACCCCCGCAACACCACCTAGGGGTCGATTTTCACAAAACACATTTTGCAGTGTATTTCTATCCTATGATAGGAATCTGCTAACCAAATTTCAAGACTGTGAGTCTAATAGTTTAAAAAAAGAAATAATTATTTATATCTGCCTTTAACCCCCCGCAACACCCCTTGGGGGTCAATTTTCTCCAAACCCGTTTTGTAGCGGATGTTTACTCCATAAAAGAAACATTCCTACCAATTTTCAAGCAGGTAGGTCAAATAGTTTAAAAACGAAAATATTTATCTCTTACGCCACTTATTCCCCTGCAACGCCACTTAGAGGTCTGTTTTCACAAAACCTTCTTATAGCTGATCTCTACTCTATGAAAGAAATCTCTTTATCAAATATAAAGACTGTGCGTCTAATAATTTAAAAATGGAAATAATTATCTATAACGCCCCTTAAGTTCCCTCAACGCCACTTGGGGGCAATTTTCACGAAACCCATTTTTAGCGTATCTCTACCCTATGAGAGGAATCTGCTTACTAAGTTTCAAGACTGTACGTCTAATAATTTAAAAATAGGAATTTATAACGCCCCTTAAACCCCCGCCCCGCAACACCCTTGGGGGTCAATTTTCCCAAAACCCATTTTGTAGCGGATATTTACTCCAGGAAAGAAACTTACCTACCAATTTTCAAGCAGGTAGGTGAAGTAGTTTAAAAACGGATATATTTATCTATTACGCCCCTTAATCCCCCGGAATGCCACTTAGAAGTCTGTTTTCACAAAACCCGTTTTGTAACTGATCATTATTCTACGAAAGGAATCTATATATCAAATTTAAAGACAGTGCGTCAAATAGTTTAAAAATGGAAATAATTATCTATAACACCCCCTAAGCCCCTGCAACGCCACTTGGGGGTCGATTTTCAGCAAACTCATTTTGTAGCTGATCTCTACTCTCTGAAAGGAATCCGCTTACCCAATTTCAAGATTGTACATCAAGTAGTTTAAACATGGAAACAATTATTATTAAAGCCCTTAACCCCCCGCAACGCCCCTTGCGTTTCGAATTCCGGAAAATCCTTTCTTAGCTGATGTCTACTCTATCAAAGGAACATGTCTACCAAATTTCAAGTCTGTAGGTTGAATAGTTCTAAAGATTTCGTGATTAGTCAGTCAGTCAGTCAGTGAGTGAGTCGCTTTTCTCCTTTATATATATAGATAAATTGTTGATATCTAAGTCCTGCATTAAGAATTCGATTGTATTGAAAAATATACTTATACCTGTAACTGTCGCCTGTTGATAAAAAAAAAGGGACATAACTCATCTAATTTGTATATTCTAAAAATCTCTAAAGTTGAAGTATAGAATGATGTTTGCTCTTTCGTAACCCAAAAACCAAGGGGATTCCCGCAAAACCAATTTTCGGTGGATCTCTACTCCGTAAATTGAACAAGCAAGCCAAATTTCAAGTCTAAATCTAACAGAAAAAACAAAAGTTTTACTATCAATATCCCTGTAATCCCGTTGAGAGCCGCTTTCCAAAATAACTGCTATTAGCGGATTTCAATTCAAGAAAAGAAAAATGCAAACCAAATTGCATTATTATAGTCCTTGTAGCTCGAAAAAAGGATTTTTTTGTCAATACGTCCCACTAACCCCCCCCCCAGAACTTGATTTCCTTAAAATACATTCTTAGTAGGATCCCTATTCAACAAAAGAAACATGCTTAACAAATTTCAAGTATATGAGTCTAACAATTAAAAACAGGAATTTTTTCTGCAACTCCTCTTGACCCCTCGCAACCATCCTTAGGGGTCAATTTTCGTTTTTCTCTTTGTTAGAGGAACTCTATTCCATGAAAGGAACATGCCTACTAATTTTCAAGCAGGATGATCAAATAGTTTAAAAAGGGAAATATTTATCGATAACGCCTCTTAATCTCCCGAAATTAAACTTGGTAGTTGATATTCGCGAAACCCATTTTGTAGCGGTTCTCTGCTTTACGAAAGGAATCTGCTTACCAAATTTGAAGACTGTGTGTCTAATAGATTAAAAATGGAGTAAATTATCTATAATGACCCTTGATTCCCCCCAATGTTACCTGGGGGTCGATTTTCACAAAACAAATTATGTATTGGATCCTTACTCCATCAAAGAATTCTGCTTATCATATTTAAAGACTTTACTTCCAATAGTTTAAAAATGGAAGTAATTATCTATAACGCCCCTTAAGCCCCGCAACGCCACTTGGGGGCAATTTTCACGAAACCCATTTTTAGCGTATCTCTACCCTATGTGAGGAATCTGATTACTAAGTTTCAAGATTGTACGTCTAATAACTTAAAAATCGGAATTTATAACGCCCCTTAAACCCCCGCCCCCGCAACACCCCTTGGGGCCAATTTCCCCAAAACCCATTTTGTAGCGGATATTTACTCCAGGAAAGAAACTTACCTACCAATTTTCAAGCAGGTAGGTGAAGTAGTTTAAAAACGGATTTATTTATCTATTACGCCCCTTAATCCCCCACAACGCCACTTAGAAGTCTGTTTTCACAAAACCCGTTTTGTAACTGATCATTATTCTACGAAAGGAATCTATTTATATATCAAATTTAAAGACAGTGCGTCAAATAGTTTAAAAATGGAAAAAATTATCTAGAACGCCCCTAAGCCCCTGCAACGCCACTTGGGGGTCGGTTTTCACCAAACTCATTCTGTAGCATATCTCTACTGTATGAAAGGAATTTGCTTACCCAATTTCAAAATTGTACATTGAGTAGTTTAAACATGGAAACAATTATTTATAACTCCCCTTCCGTTTCGAATTTCGGAAAATCCGTTCTTAGCTGATGTCTACTCTATGAAAGGAACATGTCTACTAAATTTCAAGTTTGTAGGTTGAATAGTTCCAGAGATATCGTGTTTAGTCAGTCAGTCAGTCAGTCGCTTTTCTCCTTTATATATATAGATATCACCGAAAACAAATATATAAAAATGGGATAGATTTGCTATTCTTGCGAATTAGATTTTTAACTATCTCAGTTATCAAAATATGATTTAGTACTTGTACTTAGGGCGAATCCGTTTTGAAGTTTTAATTTCATTCATAATAATATGATAAAAAGCACGCGCAACTTTTATATCTTAACCAAATTTTTTTGCTCTCCCCCCCCCCTAATAAACAATACACAAACTAGAATTTTTGCATGAATTGCACAATTCTTCCTTGAAATGATTTGTTACTTGATATGTAATAATACATATGATAGTCTCATTTGTGCGTGGTAGAAAAATAATAAATTCTTTTTTTATCCGGCATTTTTCTAGCAGATGATCTGAAATATGGGCGTGGCAGTTTTGTCCAGCCTCAAAAATATTGCTCCATAACTTAATAAAAAGTGCAAGTAATGCTTTGAAATTTAGCAGGCATGTTTATAAAGATTCGAGGTATCAAATAAACCAATAAAAAATTTGATACTTTGACAATTTTTCGAGGTACCATATCGCCTTAACAACTTTGAGAGGGCTTTTGGCAACAGACCGCGTAATTCTGAACCATGGTTAAGTAACGTGGACGGCACCTGAGCTGGCACCCTCCTCTTCTAAATACCACACCACACATATGGGAGGATGTGTGAACTCTCGACAGATTTAACGTGCATCGCGCCCCTACACGTCGGGTCTTCATTGGTACTGGGCTTGAACTCATGACACACTAGCCATGATCCGATACCTTGACCACTTGACTACCGCAGCCACAAACGCAAACCGGGGAAATAAAGGCAAAGAACAATCTAGTTACTGGATGGTTGCGTTTGTTGTAGGAAGCAGTAGATGTCTAGCCGCCGTTCAATTTGCAATTAAGCTGACGTCTACGACGGGAGACTTTACGTACGTCGAAAATGCAGACATGTACAGCTTTGCAAATAGTAATGGCAGAGCTGCGCTACGAATGTATCACGCGCAGTTTCCTGTTTGATGTATCTCGGATCATAGAATTTTTCAGCGTCAACTTCGTGAAATACATTCGTTTCACGTCACCAGACACGATGCTGGTCAGCAAAGAGCTGTACGCAGTTCAAGCCTGGAAGAAAGCATCTTGAACTTTGTGGCTGACAGACTCCAGTCAAGTACAAGATCTGTAGCTCCTCACGTAAATGTGAGTCATCACACCAACTGTAGAGTGTTAAACAAAAATCGCTTACATCTCTTCCATTTCCTCAAGTACAATCTTTGAATCCGGTAGAATGTCTTTTCTGCCAGTGGGTGGTACAGCAATGTACACTACAGCTGGACTTAATAGCTCATGTGCTGAGCTGTTATGAACAGCTATTGTAAACATTACACTTGTCAATGACACTTAATAAACATTTCGTCTTTCCTTTTGTCACTTATTATTTGCGTTTGTACCTCAAAGCGTCACTTGCACCCGTACATTCCTGTACAATAAATGATTGTTACAATGACCTTTATTTACTTTTAAAGTTTGGACGATGAATTCGCGTTACCAACCTGTATTTTAAACAATCAAAAACTATGGAGATTTCACTCAATGTATAACATGTTACAACATCAAAGGCAACACTACATTAAATTCCAAATTTCTATTCAAAAAGACAAAGGACATCATGATCAGTTCCCAGTATAAAGAAGACGCATTTATAAATAATACTTTGTAAACTTGCAACATTTTGAAAAGTTACCAGACAGTGAAACCATAAATGCAATAACCACATATTTCCTTGGATAAATGCTACAAAAATAAAAATATGGAAATTATTCTTCACGGTATTTGGTTGTTATTTTATCCTATAAGTTATGTTCCAATACGTAATCTATCATATAGAACGAAAGGAAAATTTAGGGTTTTTTCGCCAATCTTATGGTCATCTCAACGTATAGATAACGTGACAGATAAATATATGTTTTTGGAGAAGGAAATTGCTGTGACTGGAATTCACGTTTTTTACATTTTTGACCAGAAAACTTGAAAGAGTAGTTAAGTGTTTATCACCGTCGCATTAAAAGGCAACACGAGGGCTTTGTTGACAGACCTTGAAATTTTGAGCCATTGTCAAGTGACGTGGACGACACTTGAGCTGACACCTCCATCCAAATTACCATACCACACCAACAAGAAGACTCTAAGTTTCGACAGATTTAACGTGCAGTGGCCCCCTCTACACGACAAATCCTCATTTGATACTTCGTCATTTTATTTTGAAATGGCTAATATTTTTGCTCTTTTTCACATATTAATAACACAATATAAATTTATTTGTACTAATTTATTTTTTAAGAAGAAAAGCGAGTTATGCGAAAATCACCTTTGAAGGGGCTGTGAGAGGGATTAAGGGACTTTATAGGTAAATATTCCCGTTTTTGAACAATTAGTCCTACATACTTAAAATTTCGTTGGTATGTTCCTTTCTTGGAATAGAGTTTCGCTATAAAAACGTTTTTCGAAGATCGACACAGTAGGGACATTGCGAGGTTTTGGGGGAGGGGCGTTATAGATTAATATTCCCTTTTTGGAACTATTAGACCAAAATATTTGAAATTTAGTAGGCATGTTTCTTTCATGGAGTATAATTTATCTAAGAACGGATCTTGCCAATATCAACCCCCAAAGGGCGTTAAGATGGTCTTTAGGGGAGTTATAGATAAAAAAAATTCCAGTTTTTGAAATGATTGGCAAGCAAGGGATCCATTGAAAATGGGTTTTGCTGGAATTTATTTTGCCAGAGAAGGGTACGGGTGCGTTAAAAGATCATTCTACTTCAATTTTAGAAACTATTATTCAGAAGTCCTGTTCGTTTTACATCAATTGGTGAGGTTTACAATAAGTTTTTTCATAGCAATCGACCGGTTAAAGGTAGAAATTCAATTCAAAGATATATCAATAATTTATATATGTACAGTTCGTGCAACTTCATGAAATACTCGGTAAAATGGATGGGTAAAGGCTAGTTTCTTATAATCATATTTCACATATTAAAGCAATATTTAGAGTCGATTGTATGAAATTTAAGAGAGAGTGAGAGAAGAAAATAAAAACAATACTTCAAGGGAATTCTATAGAATAAAATGTTTAATCACTATGCTTGGCAACATATGTTCAAAAGCATCTCGTAACCATATGGGACTAATTAATGTGTCAAAATTAGGGTTATCTTCATGCTTTTGATTTATTTTGCACTGTGAAGCAACACGAGGGATATTGGCGACGCATCTCGTAATCTTGAACGAAGGTAAAGAACGACACTTCCCTTGCATAAATGCCACATAGTACCAAAGAGGGGGCATTGAAACTCAACTGATTTAACTTACCTCAAACCCATTACAAGTCATGTCTTCATAGACACTTTCTAACCCTTGACTCGACAGCACCAACCACAAACTCACAGCCATGACCATTAGGCCACCATGGCTTAGTGATTATAATAGATGCAGGAAAACATTTTAAGACCTTTTGAAACCATGGTCCCTTATATAAAGTTCTCTGGACCCGAACTCAAAAGTATATACTATACCCTTACACAAAAGTAGAGTCTGTTCCCCTACGCAGAAGCAAGCTCTGGTCCCCTACACAAATGTAGACCACACCTATGACCCTTAAAATTTGACAGTACAGATCATACACTGTCAAATATTGGTACAAACATTTTTCTTTTAATTTCCAATGGCGGATTAAAAGACAACTGTAAACACAATGAGAAACAGAGAATATTGACAAAAAGCAAGGGACCACAAAAAAAATAGCAAAAGATGCACAAGTCAACAGTACAGTCAATAAATCACACATTTTGTGTCTGGCCTCCCGATATCTGTTCCACATGGATCCAGAGCTGAGTTCACGGCAGCGTGCCATATGAATGTCTTCCATTTCTTCATTGGAGTCGCACAGTTTACAAAGTGGACTCTGAGCAATGCCTATCATGTTTAGATGCTTGAACAGGCAATCGTGGCCAGTGGCAATTCGAAAATCGGCCACAGCTCTATCTCGTGGCATTTTGGAATATGAAGGAGCTGCTAAACCACACTTTTTGATTATTCTTTTAATTGAATTTATTCCAGAGTGTTCTCTACAGTATTTCTTTATGATTCATATGGTACTATAAAAAGGAACTGTATTGTTAAAGGATTGGACGATTTTGTCCCCTTCTTCGCCAAGCTATCGGCATTTTCATTCCCATCAATATCACAGTGGGATGGAATCCATTGCATGGCAATGTCTGTATGGCATTGAAGTAATTCGCCAATTAACAGTTAATATTTGGGAATATCTACTGATAAAGGTGCCTCAATGGAAATTATTGCTTGGAGGATGCCCTTGAATCACACAAAATAACTACTTTTGAAACACGATCTGTGTGGCAAAGAAGTTGAGATAGAGCAATACTTATAGCTACAATTTCAACATCAAAAGCAGTGCTGTGAATTCCTATTGGTGCATAAAAGGAGCATATTACAGCAAACTCCAGAATCTGCATTACTGCATCCATCAACTTCCATCCGTGTAAGCGCATAACCATTCATCCTCAGGGTATAAGGTATCCAAAGTTTCCATAGAAAGGATCCTTAGAATTTGGCAATCTGTTTCTTTCTTTTCGACCTCATGGAGCAGCTGTGTTGAAAGTGTAAAGCCATACCTTTCAGTCGGAAAGGCAGATTTTATTACATGTTCTGGTTCGAAATGATTACTATGATGCTCTTTAAGAGCCTTTCTGAAGGAAACCTTTCTGTGTATTAATTCTATTGGTATAGGATAAAGAATCTTTTCAAAGGAATAGGCATTCTGGGATTCTAGTAATTTTCTCCCATAATAATAAAGTCAGTTCTTTTATAGTATATTTAATAGGCATTTGATGGCTTGACAACGACAGAGCATCGATTGCTGTTGATTTTACAGCTCCCGTATTTATCCGTGATGCTGTGTTAAGGAATACTTCTAGGATATTAATCCCCTGTTTAGATGCCGCAACCAAAGGCTCGCAGCAGTAGGTAGTGAGCGGCAGAATGAAAGTGTTACATGTTAATTATAGAGTTGTTTTAGAACAACCCATTTCAAGCCAGCAATTCTTTTCAAAAGATTTAACCTCTTACTTTTGCGCTCCACTGTCATTTCAATAAGTTGTTTCCATGTTAATTTTCGACCGAAGTTAATGCCCAAAAATGAGAAGCAATAATACGAAACAGTACAAACAAACTGGTACAAACAATAATACGAAACAAATAAATGTGCATGACTTACAATGATACAAACCGGTATATTATTCCGTCTGAGCCTTTTGACTGAATGAGTAATAATGGCGTTTGGTGGTAGGCCTAGGCCTATACATGAATTATGATCATCACATGAAGCACGATGACATTGAAATATTCAAATTATGATTTTATTAAGACTAAGTCCAGAACGAAACAAGGACCCCATTGTGGCCGAGACTATGCGCCTGGGCCCAGTTGGCCAGTTCCTTAAGACGTCCCTGGCCGGATAATCAGAAAATGCGTTTATATATATATATATTTATGTAATATCTAAAAACATCTCTAGATTTTTAAACGCAATAGGAGAAAACACTTCGAGGCATTTGTAATTCTTAGAAACAATTCCCCTCTATACAAATAACAGTACATTGAATTCAATTATTCTTTTTTTCGGCGTTAAAGTTAAAATATGATTTTAACCTCCTAAGTACCACCAGCGCGTATATACGTTTAAATTAACCGGTGAGTTAAATGCCCAGACGTATATATACGTCATTCCGAATTACGATCTTTTCTTTGCACTACTATCCATAAAATTATTTCAAAGTCTTTGGAATTGAATAAAATGACCTTCCTAATCTTTGTGAAGTATTTACTCATATCCAGGGCTTCCAACAGGGTTTCGTTCAGGGTTTTTGTTCTGGTTTAACTAAAATAACAGATATATCGGTTCAGTCCCGGTTTTCGTTCCGCCAAAAATAACAGTTTTTTCCAGTTTTTGGTTCAGTTCCGGCTTGAAGCTCTGTTTATACCAGAGGATTTCCTTACATATATTTATTCTTTTTCTCCCCTCACCTCCCAATATATCACATACGCGCGCTTCCGTGGAAAATGGAGGAATTGGGGAGCGAGTTTCCTAACTTTTAATTAGCAGTTAAGGAGTTATTTATAAACCGTACAAATTATCAAGTTAAGTGTTAATTTTTGTATATAATTTTATATATGATAAGCCCAAGAAGGGGTTACTGAAAATTATTAAATTTATTCTTAACTTAGTATTGTTAAATTAATTATGAAATACATTGTGCAGTATTGATAAATTTATAAGAGTACTTAATTAATGTAAATGTTGATTTTATTTTTTATTATGTCAGAGCGTATTTTGTTTGTTTACTTCCGTAAATTAATATATTTTTAAAAGTTTTTTACATTTCAATATGCTTGCAACCACCAACGTTGAGTTATCCCACTCCCCTAGGTGGTGATGCCTTGCAATTTGAGAAACACTGCTGTCTAAGAATCACAATCATGCAGTCTTTGGTTGACACTTAAGTGCACAAAACTATTCTGGTGGAAATTTTTATTTATTTGTAAAGTTAGAATTCTTTTCGCATGTTTCCAATAGATGATTCAACTGAAGTTAGACTGAAGGCTATAACCAAACATTCAGTAAACAATTTAAAATTTCTCGGTTTTATGAAAAATGCATTTTTTTAAAATCATTTTGTGAAAGTATGTAATTTGATGCATATAGATATTTTACAAATACCTATAATATCAGGGTTACAGATTAAATTATTTTTCTTAAAATAAGACTAATAATTGGATATTTTTAATTAAGTAGAGTTACTTCGAATGTTAGTTGTAGCTCGTTTAGCTTTCAAGTTCGGCTAAATGAAATCCAGCTTCATAGCCAAAATGATAACGGAACACTCTCAAGCCAGAGAAAAGCAAAATTCTCTCGAATATATGATATGATTGAATTATTTAAAGCAGCCTCGTGATAATTTTTAATTGATTACGGTTCCTACCTCAGATATGTACACAGTTCAACACTGTCCTTAACTCAGATGAAACAAGGCTCAAAATTAGCTCTCTTGAGTGATCAAGTACATTCTCAAAAATGGTTTGGCAATAATATCTCCAATGCGTTTATCAGTTTATGAAAAAAAAAAGCTAAAATTAATTATCTTTCTAAGAAATTCAGAAAACGAACTGATTTATGGAAAGACAATTCTCGCAATAACATTAAGCAAAAATGTTTTCTTGGCATAGCTACATTTTTCTTATTATAAAAATTTGAAAATTATACGAACATTTATTTTAACCCTGGAGCGGTCGCTCAGGTCAGAGTCACATCAGACCCACGAAATCTTTAACTCAGGGAAAACTGTTTGGTCATTACCAATGACCTTGTCAGTTTGACCATTACCAATGACCATTACCAATGACCGATCACTTTTGTTACAAAATATTTTCTATTAACGGATTACATTTCCCCCCTGTGAACGGTTCAGTGGTCTGGTTGCTGTGTTGCATGACTCATATTGGTTTATAAATGTAAATGAACAGGATATAAAAGAGAAATGGCATCTGCGATCACTATTGGATGAGGCTGAATCTGATCAAGCAAGGTAAGAACCTGCTGAAATAATGTATATTACTTATGATAACGAAAGCAAATTTGAGAAAATCGATGAACATGAAACGTTTGAGCTGAAAGGAAAATTTTTATGTGCTACCTAAAAAATATATGAAATCACAAGTGTACCACAAGACACTGCGCCCTGTCAAAAAGACACAGGCAAGAAAAAGTTGAACATGCTATTTGTTGATCATCAAAAAGGACAATAAATCTACAATAAGTTCACTAACTACAAGTGCATTTTAACCGGATTTTTCGGAAAGAAAATCCTTAAAAGTAGGTGAATGTTCCTTCTCTTAATTAAATCATTCTCTGGAATTATGATTTTATGATGTAAAATAAAAATAGTTATAAAATAAGTGATTGGGGTTACTTGTTAGAGCAATAACGTTAATATCGAGAACGGGCCTCTTCCCTCCCTAAAATATTCATTTCAAAATAAGAGATCATATTTTCAGGCATTAAATAACATTTTGTGTTGTCGTAGAATTTCCCTGACAAATACTTAAATGTGGGAAAAACAAATTAAGCTGCAAGCAAAAAGTTTTCATCTTCTGTGAAACAATGAACGGAATTCATGCGACATTTTCACACGATAATCAAATTTATATTTTTGTCTAAAATTTACAAGTACAACAAATGCGAGTTTAATGTCCCTTTTTCATTCAATGAACAACAGGTATCTGCATTGATCGTGTAACTGTCACAAATTTAGGTCATTAAGCATAAGAAGTGCTGTTTGCACCGCATTTGAACAATTCAATTCAAATGAAGTATCAGTCAGCCACTGGAAGTTTTCCAAATTTTATCAAATACGAACTCCCTTTTAAATATGTAATTCTCTTCAGTTATGGCTTTGATCCCATGTTATAAATAGAGTCAAAAAACATAGAAAATATCAATAGAGATGACGAGAAAGGCTCCTGGGTTATACATGGATTCTGGGAAATCTCGTTGTAGATCATAAACTGAACCTCTACAATGTACATTGAAGGAAAGGCACCAATTATGGTGACTTTATGACCCACACAATTATTAAGGGAGCACGAAAGGAGGAGAGTGATACTAAATGTTTTATGATACTTGCCCAGTCTCTCGGGAGATTTTAGGAACATGAAGTGATTTAGAAAACAAGTTATGATCAAAGGCGTTTATCTTTTTATATCATTTCATGTTTATCCCGTACACAGATAACGTCACGAACTGAGATATTAGTGAAATTAGTAAATTTATGTTATTTAATTTTGCAATGTGCGAGTTTTAAGCATGTAATTCATTTACACCTTTGTGATATTTTTTCTAAAGCGTCTATTATTTTTATTATTATTAATAGCGGCTTACTAGGTAAATAAAAAATTAGTATAGATTTTAAACTTTAAAAAAAATAGTTAATTTTGACGATTTAAGACGAGGAAAAAATATTTAACAATACTCTCATAATACATTAAAATTAAATTATAAGTATTCTTTATATTCAGTACAATTACAATTCCTATTATACAATTCATAAAAATTTAATAGAAGCAATTTATTGATTTGTTATTTCTATAATTTTTAAGAAAGTATATAATTTTAAAATTAAGTTCATATGTTAGGTACAGATAAACAGTTAAAGGGTAAAAATAAAGGAGAATTAAAGTTAAAAATAATAAGAATGAAATAAAATCGAATTCGATGACGAATGAATTTGTGAGCAGAAATCAAGAAACAAACGTATTTAGCGAATTTTTCAAAAATTACTGAACCAATCGAGTGAAATTTTCTAAGAAAATTCTTTAGTGGTACTAAAAATAGGATAATACTAAATAATGTTACTCCCTCACGACCTCTCTCCAGACTTATCGTGCTTGGACTTCTTCTGGGGTCACGAGAAGAGATTGGTGTGCGAGACGCCCGGTCCTTCTGTTGGAACACCTCATGCTTCTAATATTTGTACCTGCCGGGAGGATACGTGACATGCCGGATATCTTCCAGAACGTAAGGAATTCTCGACAGCGCCACTATTAGGCCCTCAGACGACTTCCAGCCGAAATTTCTGACATCTGTTGTTGTTGTACTTTTCAATAAAATATTTTCTGCACCGTTAATGTGTTGCTCTTTCTGTTCTTTTTCTATGCTTCTATGCACCATACCCGGCAACTACGGCTATGCTGACCCTGCATTCCTATGCGATTTCGTGTCGTCTCTGTATCCCCTACTAACACTGCAATTTTGTGGGTCTGGTAATGAATCACCTTGTATATACAGGGTGTCCCAAAACGGCCGCATAAACTCTGCACAGCTGAATTTCCCGTTGGGAGTACATAAAAACTGCCCGAAGAAGCGTTCCTGTACGATCCATAGTTTACGAGAAAATACGAAAAACAAAAATATGACGTCACTTCCGGTGCAAGAAAAAAGCACTTTATTGGACATATCAACAGCAGTATATGTACAATTTAAGGCAGATGCTCAAAATGTCCACCGTGCATGTCGAGGAAGGCTTGAACATGCCTTGGAATGGCTGTTATCCCACGTCGCAGTATCGTGGGGTCCACCGAAGTACAAGCAGCATGCAAACGAGCAACTAAGTGCATTTGTATTGTCACTACGTTTCGATACACCAGTTCCTTGAGATGGCATGTCGCAGCAGTCACGAACGGAATACATGGTCACCATACGAAGACTACCGGTACCTGCAAGATGCAGCCTTTTAAATACCAGTTCAACGGTGGCTTAACGTCATCCCACGGCGCGCGCATGCATGACGCGACATACGCGACGAACGTTTTAAACATTATCGTCTCGAAAGATATGCAAACACTGTGGTTGATATGTCCTATAGTGTTTTTTTTCCTTGCATCGGAAGTGACGTCATACTTTGTTTTTCGTATTTTTCTCGTAAGCTATGGATCGTACAGGAATGCTTCCTTTGGGTAGTTTTTATGTACTCCCAACGAGGAATCTAGCTGTGTAGAGTTTATGCGGTCGTTTTGGGACACCTTGTATATACCGTAAAATCCAGTGTAGAACGCGCACACAAAAAATAAGGATGAAATTTACAGGTGGGCGTTACAAGCACTCCGGGTATATTAAAGCGAGCTTTAAAAATAAAGAAACAAAAATAAACATAGAAAAATTTAAGATTTTTACGTAGATAGAAATATTGTTTATTTAAAAGAAAATAGACTGTTCTAAAATTATACTATTTTTTGAAAGTATGTGATTACACTTCGGATAAAGGAACTCAAAACACAAGAACATTCCACACATACATTTCAGGTTTCTTCAAAAAAGAAGAGCTGCGCGTTATACGAAGCTTGTGTTATACGAAGCTTGTTATACGAAGCGCGTTATACGAAGCGCGTTATACGAAGTGAAAAATTGTAGCTGAAAGTGTAGGTGCGCGTGATACGCCGAATTTTACGGCCTCTCTCTCTCTCTCTCTATATATATATATATATATATAAGCTTTAATAGAATTACTTCAGAAACCACCCTTTCAGCCTACGTCTTTGTTACTTTGTATATATATTACTTGTTCCAATGTTGAAACAATTGCTAAGGAATAAAGTGGAGCATGATGTTATTGTCCTCATCATACTAAGTACAAGCATCTATGAAATAATCTTCATTAATATCCAATTCATTTAAAAAAAAGATTAACAGCTGAAAGATTGTATGCAGCAATGTGGAAAGTTTATTTGAATAAATAATGGTTTAATTAAAATAAAGATCAGTTTTTTTAAAAAAATGTAATAATTTGTAGAATCAATGTAGTGATAAAATTATAACATCTATATATATTTTAACAATCTACAATTATTTATGATTTTTTGGTACTTTCTTAATATACGGGTCTTGTAGTAAAATGTTTTAATAACTTAATAATTTTCATACAATCCATAAATTTTTTAAAAAAAATACGAATTATTTAGATATTAGCAAACATTCTTTTTTTCTATAAAAAAAATTATTTCAGAATGGAAACTTTTCAACCTTTACTTCCATTCTAAGTATTATTCCCGCTCCAATTTGTATTTTCCATTTCAAATTGCATTCGCCATGTCAAATAATTTTTTTCTGTTTGTGCCACTTTAAAAGAGCATTCTATATGAAAAAAAGTCCTTTTACGAAGCAATTTTGGAAACGAGGAACTCATCGAGCATATATTTACTTTCTTTAAATTAGAATGAAAATCACATGAGAATAATGCACAAAATATTATTTATAGGAACTATAAAGATGCATAAACAAAATCATTCATGCTTAGATTACTCAACCCATATTTGAAATTACCTGTTCATTTTGCTGAAATCCCCTATTGTGCTTCGGTTCTATCAAGCGAATTTGTTGAAAATATTCAACTTCATTATAGAAAAAGAAGAAAAAATATGCAGGAATATGCAGTTTTCTTTTCTATCCCACCCCCATACTTACTTTTACTTTCACCGATCATAACTCTTCAAAATGGTCTTTGAATTTTAGAAAAGGATTTTTGTCGTGTTTTTCAGAAATATCATACTAACCCTCAAGAAGCGATTTTATTGTTAAATTCTCTTATAAAGAGAACATCACCCTCACTGGACGCAAGAAATGAGATGCAATGTTAAGTAACGATTGTCAAAGTATATTTTAAACTAAGTACACATTATACCACTCAAGTATCTGGAAATATTACTTTTAAAAAAATAAAATCTGTGCTTAAAAGCAATTTTTTAAACCTTTCAAATACTGTGCTTTTATACATTAATTTCTTTAAATGAATAAATTTTCTTCGTTACTTATTTCAGAATTTATGGACCAAAAATTTTTCCATGTTCAAGACATCATTGAATGTAAAGAGCCACTTAAGATCAAAGGCATTTTATTTAACAAATCCTTTCAAAAGCCAATTTTTACTATAAACAAATCTCTGAAATGTTTTTTAGATGTGTTCGATACAAAAATGTCTTGAAATTCAAACATTCCAATAGCATATTACTAATTATTGTTTTTAAAAAAATTCGTATTCTATTTGTATAATACATTTGAAAGAATATACATTTTCTTTATGAAAACCTTTAACAAAGTTTCAAAAGTTAATCTTTTGATAAAAAATATATCTTGGTTGCAAATAAGAAATATATTTTTCTGTGGTTGTGGTAGACAAATATATGAATAACAAAATTTAAGATTACATCAAACACTTATAAAAAATACCCAATAGAATACTTTAAAATGTATAAAATTTCATTATTTTATATTTCATTTATAATTTTAAATGTTTAATTTTATGATGCGTAAAGAAAGGTGAATATGATGAAGATTTCTTGGTATTAAAACTTTCGGTAAAATATTCAAAACCAACCTAAATTGCATTCTTAATGGAGAATCTTTGATCTTTTACAAAACTGAAAATTGTCTTTGATTCAAAACTCAGAATAACTTGAACACTACTCCTATGCAGAGATATTTTTCAAAGTAGGATTCTAAATTTTCGTTTATTCCCTATTGCGAATAGATTTAATCAATATCTAGAATTAACGAGATGAATATGATGAAAATTGACATAAAAACTTTAATATAAAAAAATCTATTTATAAAATGGAGAAAATGGTACATATTTTTTCAAAAAGATCTGTGAAAAAAGCATCGTATATTTTGATTTGAAGAACCACATTTTAGTATGGACTAGGAATATTTTGAAAAATTTACTTTCCATAAACTGTAATCTAATTAGAAAATTTTAAAAAAAATGAAAATTATTATTAATTTTCAAAAGAATTATATACTTCTAAGAGTTGTTTTAGTCAAATCCAATTTTTTGAATTCTGATAAAAAGGAGCGACTCTTGATTTCCTTAGTTAAACAATTCTTAATATGAATGAGAAAGTTATAATCTGCCTCAGTTTTTAAAGCTTATTTAATAATTAATAATTTGGGTTTTCAATTAAAATTTGACATTTTGCAAAAGTAGTTTACAGAAAAAAAAGTTGTAGTTGATGAATAAAAGCCAAGGGACTTTATATAAATTAAATTAACAACATCTTCCACAAAGGAAAGAAACAAGACTTTGAATAAAGTATTTATTCTGAACTGAAATCCTAATTAGAAAATGACGAAGTAACAGATTTATTTATTTCATTAAATATCAACATGGAAAATTTTTTTAATTATTAAGATAAACTTCTAACTAAAGGAAAGGCAAGGCAATTGAAGTTCCACTTGAACAAAATTAAACAAACCGACCAAGCAAAAATTATTGCGAAACTCTTAATGAGATTTTTTCTCCCCAATTCGGAAATTTTTCAAGTCTTTAACACGATTGGGGGAGGGAATTTGAATAGAGTCCTTCCTTTACATTTCTACCTTTAATCATGAAGGAAAAAATGAAAGAGAAAATTCAGTAATCTATTTGTTTCCTTTTGCGGAGATTCACGATTTTCTTTTTTGTATAAATAGTATAAATGTGTGAATTATTCCTCAATAATTGTATTTAATTTGTAGAAGAGTTAATGGATATTTTTTTTAGTTATTCCATTTTTTCGGATTATGAATCACATTTTTAGTGTACACATATACATTGTTTTATATAGGGTAAACCCCAAAAGTTTTGCCCTGATAATAAAAATTCATTACAAAATAACCGTTAAATATAATGTAATTTTTGTATCATTTTTCGTATTTAAGTTTGTGTGTGTGTATTTGTGTTCATGCGTCGAGTAGTATTATGTTCGAATACTCTTCAAAAAATGGCTCAGTGGCCATGGTAACCAAATGGTCAAGGTATCGGGTCATGGTTAACGTGTCATGAGTTCAAGCCCAGTACTACTGAAGTAGAGGAGCGATGTTGAAAATCTGTTGAGAGCTCAAACGTCCTCCCGTTGGTGGGGTGTGGTAGTTAGGAGAGGGAGGTATATGCTCAGCTGTCGTCCTTGTTACTTGACCATGGTTCAAAATTACGTGGTCCGTCGCCAAAAGCCCTCGTGTAGCTCTACAGTGTGACATCAATATTCCCTCATTCCTTCATTCTAAGAATGGGTCAGGAACTTTTAAGTACTCCCCACACGTCATGCTACGCTGCCTCAACGGGCCAAGAGAGCTAGCTGGGTAGAATGAATGAAGTATGTAGGGAGTCTAGCTCCCGTAGGGTCCAAATAGGCGTGAATGCCATTCCAATTTACCCAGTTACAGCAAGCAGGCGAATCATTTGGAAATAAATTGGACTTCCAGTGCTCCAGGACTTTCGACACACATAAGATGTACAACTCCCCCTTATATCACGAGTGCAGTTTCTTTCGGTATTCAAATTGCATCGCCCATCACGCAATATTAAAGAAGATATATAAAAGAACTAGCCCCTGTTTTAACTAAAAGACTAGTTCGTTAAGTATATTAGAGTCTCTACCAACTAAAAGCATGTCTCTTAAGATAATTTAATGTCATATCAACGGATTGACTACTGCTGCCATCAGAATGAAGCTAGACCAGATTCTAGTTTTGCCGAACTTCTTGGAGTGCAGATTATTGCTTTACAAGAGATCAAACTTGGGGAATTCTCTCGATTAAATATTAAAGGCTACAACATCCTTCGATACGATGGACCTAACAAAAGATGATGCAGTTTGGCATTTCTGATCAGCGATGTGGCTTACCAGAATTTTGACATTACGCCTTTGAACTTTGGTCTTTTGAAATTCAGGATATTTTGGTTAACTGGAACAAGAATCAACTGAAAACATTTAATATATTTCAACAACTAAACCTAGGCTCCCTGCCTGACTTTCTTGGATCGAGTGCCTGACAAACTTCCTACTATTTGTATGGATGATATCAATTATTTATGGAATATTTCAGATTGTAAAAAAAGAGGTAGACTTCTTTTAGAAGTGGACGAAAAATAATTTATATTTTTTAATGATGGCTCTTAAACCCATTTCTTATTTAGTTACAACACTGCTGAAGCCCTTAAAGTTACATTTGTTAGTGCTGACTTTTATTCAAAATGTCAATGGATACACAGAATACACTAAAACTAAAATACACAGAAAGGAAAAACTCATAAGTGAGCCATCGGTTGGTGCTGCCAAGAAGATTTTTTGAAATTTTCGTCAAGGGAATTGTGAATTACTTACCAAGTTGATTAAACAACATTTTTCGATGTTAAGGCGGCAATCTTCACAATTTTTTTTATTTTTAATATTTGATATTTGGTTTTAATTGTATTTCATAAAAGTTCATATTTAATAATAAATCCATACAAAAATTTTTTAATTTGTTGCAAAATGTTTGTAAAATTTAAATTTTGTTAGCTTTTTTAAGCATCTTTTAAATCCCTAAGACTTTTTTAAATATGTCTCTTTTCTTTCAAAACTTTTTTTCCAAGTACCTTATAATATATTACATAAAACTGTGCAATGGTTTTTTTCTGCTGCTGTTATTTAATTTTTATTAATTTTTTTATAGTTAAACTTCCGAAAATTCCCCAAAAAACATTAATTTTGATTTTGAAATTTTTTAGAAGAAGTACTAAACATGTTAGATCTAATTCCATGCACGCTTTTACAAAACATACATTTCAGAGCATGGATAAAAAATTTCAAACCCATACTTCAATTATCAAAAAAGCCTTAGGGTTTTGAATAACAGTATATGTACAAAAATTCAACATGGAGAAATATGGGTTTTAAGTTTTCATTCCATGAATAGCATGATATAATATTCATCGAATAGTCTGAAACTTTTATGAAATGTTAATTAGCTTATTTAAAACTACTTACCATAAAAAATTGCACAAATGTAGAACAATTAAACAGTAATGAATATGTAGAAAAAAGCGAATGGAAGATCAATATTTCATAAAACTTTATCTTAATAATTATAAAAAAAATAAATACACACACTTCAGAGCTAATTCCATGCTCAGATCTAATGCACAACATGTACAAAAGATGTTTACGCCTTTAATTTTTATTTCCATGATTTTAAAATCTTCGCATGCTAAATATTGTACACGATTAAAAGCAAAATCAAATAACAATTTATGGGTAAAATACATCAAAATCTAAGAACTGTATATGTGCATTTGTTTAAATAAATATCTTAAAATATTTTAGTAATAAAAGTGTTGAATATCGCACACATGGGATATATATATATATATCACCAAAAATAAATGTATAAAAATGGGAGAGTTTTTCTATTCTTTGCAAATTAGATTTTTAATTATCTGAGTTATGAAAATGAGTTTTAGTATTTGTGCTTTGGGAGAATCCGTTTTGAAGTTTTAATTTCATTCTTAATAATACCATAAAAAGCACGCACAACTTTTAAATTTTGACCCAATCCATTTGATCTTCCAGTAAATAACTCACAAACTAGAATTTTTGCATGAATTGCACGATTTATTCTTAAAATAACTGCACATCTACTGTCCATCTCATTGATGAGCATTAGAAAAATAATTCGCTACTGGAAAATATTGACAACGTGTTAAGAACCCTATCTAATGTATGAAAATAAATTTTTGATTCGTTTCTGCTTTCACCAATAATAAACCTAATTTTGAAGAATAAAATCTACTGATGAAAACGCTTTTTCTTTAAAATTCTTATTGGATTATTAAAAAATCCACTTAAGAAATTAATATATCAATTGAAGTGCTATTCCTATTTACATGTGAACAATACATCTGAAAAAATAGTGAAAAAACAATACATAAAGCATATTAAGAAAAAAAATAATGCATGTCATTTCTACGCATTCTGTGAAACAGTACAATTAAATATTATTTATATGTAGTTTTCCTCAAAAAAAAATTATGTCTGCCTTTTTTGACACCCAAAAACAAAGGGCATGGTTATCCATTTCTATAGAAATCTTTTACTATGCATAAAATTCCGGTAAAATGTATGTGTAAAAGAAAAATCTGCTACCTTTCGCAGAATTATTATAGCTCATTTCAATATACTTCCTAGAAAACATTTTTCTGCAATTTCAATTAATTTCCCTAGAATCTCAGAGTAATCTGTAGTAGTATCTATTTTTCCATATCGATTGAAAATAGATGAATTTTTTTTTCCTTTTCTAAAACTGGTATTTTCTACAAAGAATCCTGATGTCAGCAATTTCAGTCGACATCAATGTACCATCCAATATGCATTTGACAATGCATTCAAGTAAATGAAACACATTGCAGGGGATCCAGGTATTAATCTTTAATTTAGGCTTTAGGCTGTGTTTAGTATTTAATACTTAAATAAGAACTTGACACAGATTTCTCAAAGCCAAAATATGTATTTATCTAATAAGAAAAGTAGATAATTTTATGTAAAAAGACAAGAGAACAGAAAGTTTAACTTAATAGATCACTTAATAGATCTTAAACTTAATAGATCAAAGCGTGCAGTCAAAAGCACCATTACTAAATTAGAAACTTTCGTTGAGTAATCAAGCAATCATACTCCTACAAAACTGGATATTAAATTGAAACGTGTCCAAGAAATGAACAAAAAAATTGACGAATCAAAGGATCAGTACTATGAAAACAAAGATATTATTGATGCTGAACTAGCAGAAATAGAGGCTGACCTACAGGAAATGGAGGACAGACTAGAGGATTTGGAGGTAAGAATTAGAAATACTCTTAATTCTTTAATTGCTAAACCTTCTGTTAGTTCTGTTCATAGTTGTGAAAATAAAATATCTCATGCTATTTCTAAACAGAAATTAGAAATAGAACTTCCGGTATTTAGAGGTAGATACGACAAATGGCCTAGTTTTAAATCACAATTTGATAACTAGGAACAATGACTTGAATGAGTCACAAAAATCTTATTACTTAAAAGCGTCGTTACAAGGGGACTTGAAACAGTGGATGATTTCTTTGAATCAAAGCTAGGTTTGAAAATAAGCGTCTCCTAACTGAAACTCATATTAAGGCTATATTAGAGAAATAGAAAAATTAACAAGTGAATCAGCTCGAGATATTAGTTATATGGCAGATATTTTTAAATAACATTATCAGAGCTTTACAACTTCTAGGTTTTGAACGTAATAATTTTTATCCCATCTTTTATTGTTTTACATAATTCTGAAAAAAAATAGACCGAGAAACTCGTAGACAGTTTGAACAATCTATTGATTCAAATCAAATTCCTGAATTAGATACATTTATAATGTTTTTAGAGAAAAGAAGCCAAAATATTGATAATATAAATCGTTCTACTCCTGTTACTCATAAGCAAAAACAAGTACCCTTCAATAAAAGTAAAAATTTTCTTAATTCGCGTGTTTCTTTAAATTCTTGTGTAATCTGTAAACTACCTCATTTGATTTATAAGTGTGGTGTTTTTCAAAATATGAAAGT
This sequence comes from Trichonephila clavata, assembly GCA_019973975.1. NCBI lineage: Eukaryota > Metazoa > Arthropoda > Arachnida > Araneae > Nephilidae > Trichonephila > Trichonephila clavata. Next base: position 22,627 of record BMAO01012911.1, read on the forward strand.
ATCGGATAGATTTAATCATATAAAAAGCATCAATTTGTGCATTAACTGCTTAAAGGAACGCCATAAAGTTAAAGATTGCAAATCAAAAAATTCGTGTTCCGTTTGCAAGAAGCGTCACCATACATCGCTGCATGTATTTGAAATCTCTTCTTCCCCCCGGCGCACAACGTTAGCTAACGAACTCCACATCCCAGCGGAAGACCAAAGGTCACTGTAATACTTTTGCCAACTCCTCAGAAGAAAAAAAGAAAAACGTTTTACTCCCAACTGCAGTGGTTCACATAAAAGGGGGAGAGGGTCAGCTGTTCCCCTGCAAGGCGATTTTGGACTCGGGGTCTCATCCTTCCTTCATTCGACAAAGTTTGGCTAATAAACTAACGCTGAAAAAAAGAAAAAATAAACGCATCAGTTTCGGGATTAGGGGAAATAACGCTTAAAGTTAAACAGAAAATAAATGCAGTAATTCAAAGCAAAAATGGAGGTTTTTCAACAGCATTAGATCTATTAATCGTCCCATTTATTACTACAACATCTATCCATCGCATGGATACATCTGAAATAAAAATTCCTTCTAACATTGACCTCACAGGTAAAGATTTTGGTTTTCCAGGAGAAATAGATCTGCTTATTGGGTGAGAGCTTTTCTTTGAATTATTAAGGCCAAATCAACTTCGATCGCCATGCGAAAAATGGTTGTTTCAAAAGACTGTTTTCAGGTTACATTGTTGTAGGGAGCTCCGATAAATTTGAGGAAAAATCATATTGCGGTTTAGCAATTAATTCGAAAATAAATTCAGATAGTCTTAATCAATAATTGCGGACATTTTGGGAAATTGAAACGGTAGATGAATCATCTAAGGAATATAGTTTAGAAGAAGAAATTTGTGAGACTCAATATCAAAACACTCATTTTCGCAATGAAGAAGGGCGCTATGTTGTACACAATTACCCTTTAAAAAGGATCCAAACTGCTTAGGTAATTCAAGGTTCTTGGCTGAAACTCGCTTGAATCAACTTTGGAAAAAACTGTCGAAAAATAATGAATTACAAACTCTTTACAAATTTTTTTACAGGAATATATTGACTTAAAACACAAACAATTAGTAGTTGACCCTCTTGAAACGAATATCCTTTGTTTTCTACCCCATCATAGAGTATTTCGCCCCGATAGTAAAACTACGACCCTTAGGGTGGTTTTTAACGCCTTCCAAAACAACATCAGGTATTTCTTTGAATGAATGACATTTTATATAAAGGCAAGATTTTGCAGCAGAATTTATTTTCAATTCTCTTAAGATTTAGGAAGCACACCTTTGTCTTTACAACGGATATTTCAAAAATGTTTAGACAGATTTTAATTTACCCTGATCATCGAGATTTGCAGATGATTTTATGGAAAGACAGTGCTGATGGTCCTGTAAAAACTTACAAACTTAACACTGTAACTTACTACTTAGGGGATTACTTGTGCACCCTATCTTGCTACCCGGACTATTCAGAAATTAGCTAGAGACGAAAAAGAAATTTTTCTTTTGGCTACAGCAGTTACAATTAGAGACATTTATATGGATGACATATTAACCGGAAGTTCAGACTTTCAAGAGTTTCATCTACTACAATCAGAATTAATTGGACTATTTAAAAAAGCGGGTATGAGTCTTCATAAGTGGTGTAGCAATGCCCCAGAAATATTAACTTCAATACCGAAAGAAGAGCAATCTTGGGACTTCCACTGCCTGTCGTCAGATAAAACGATTAAAACTCTAGGAGTTATTTGGAATCCATAATTTGATAATTTCTCTTTTAAGACTGTCGTGAACTGCCAGGATTCTTACACAAAAAGAGATGTTTTATCCATTATTGCACGTTTATTTGACCGCCTTGGATTCATTGGGCCAATTCTAACTAAGGCGAAACCACTATTGCAGAAACTTTGGGTTCTCAAATTAGAATGGGATGAACCACTCAAAAATCCAATTGCTAAAGAATGGAACGACTTCGTGTCTACCCTTCCAGTTATTCAAAACATCCATATCTCTCGTCTCGTACTAAAAAATGGTAGAATTATTCTCCATGGATTTTCTGATTCATCAACAGCTGCATATGGTGCTGTACTATATGTTCAATCGATCTCAGAAGTGGATGTATCTTCAAGGCTCTTGTGTAGCAAGTCCCATGTTGCACCGGTGAAACTAATCACTATCCCTCGTTTGAAATTGTGGGCTTGTGTGTTGTTGGCCCAGCTCCTAGAAAAGGTTCTGCATTCCCTGACACTGCCTATGCAGCAAACAATGTTGTGGGCGGGCTCTAACATTGTATTAGCCTGGATTCAACGATCCCCTGAGCAGCTTAAGACTTTCATCGGCAATAGAATCAAAATAATTCAGAGACTAACCAAGAACTGTCAATGGAATCGTGTGTCATCTAATGATAACCCTGCCGATCTAATATCACGTGGACTGAATGCTTCGGACATCTCTTCTAAATAACTTTTGTGGTATGGTCCAGATTTTTTTAAAGGAAGAACTCAATGTAAACCCAATTGACTTTGAAGTTATAACTTCGGACAGCGTCTACTTAAAAGAACTTAAACCACCTGCAGATGTGCTTTTAACTTCTTGTAAATTCTCTCTTATAGATGATCTTTTAAAATGTTCTAATAACTATACTAAACTGTTGCATATTCTATTTTCAGGTTTATTAAGAACTGTAGAAATCCTAGTGTAAAGAGGTCTAGTCAATTAGATTATAGTGAAGTGAATGAAGCTGGATTATGGCTTACTAAAAATCTGCAAACCTCTGCTTTTAAAAAATAAATAGATGCTCTAGCTAGAGGTGGTTGTATTTCAAAAAAAGGTAAACTTTTCCCTTTAAATCCATTTCTAGATGGCAATTAAATTTTAAGGGTAGGAGGAAGTTTGTAAAATTCTGATTTAACTTATATTCAAAAGCATCCAGCTATACTCCCTGCGGATCATCTTCTCACCACATTAATTATGATAGATATACACATAAGAAATTTTCATTTAGATCCTCAATCTTTGTTATATTGCAAAAGACAAAACGTTGAAATAAAAAACAACGGATGTTCCAAATTTAGTTATTAATTCTGTTGTTCTATCCTTCCCTTTGGGTAGGAATGAAATTTGCCAGAACCTGAGACAGGATGAACTTCTACACGATAGATGGCAACACCACCTATCTCCACCTTCATAGTTTAGGCATAGAACTGGACTGAAATATTCTCCAGTCTACAGCACCCATGGTTTCTGCTGCGACCGGCCACAAGACTTTCGGACTCACTAATTTAATGAGCACGTACTCCGTGTGTATCGGGTATCGAACCCAGGCCTTCCGGTCTGGAGTCCAATGCTCTAAACACTAGGCTACTCACGGCAGATTAATTCTGTTAAAAAGACTTATTTGGAACTTTGCGATCAAAATCTACTAAGAAAATGTCTTCAAAAGAAACTCAGAATTACAATGAAAGTCTTAACAATTTCGTGTGGAGAATAATCCCAAAAGAGGTCTTTGTTGAGCTACAAACACGTCGCTTAGGTATTTATATTGCAATACTTTTTAATTCTGAGTTTGCTGGTCTATTACATCTACTTCAAATTTAGGAATAGAATTAGGACCTGGAATGAAGGGATATTTTTGGTATCTCGACTAAACGAGAATTGTTGATTAAACGAGGCATTCTAAAGGATATAAAAAATGTTTCATAAAAAAAAAAGGCTCTTCAAAAATGCAAAGGTTTGAAGTATGAGGTTCATGAAGGCACCGCGTACAAAAAGTGAGAGTTTCAATACCTTCCTAAATCTTTAAAAAGATTAATTGCCAATAGAAACTTTATTTTAAATTTTTTGAAGAATGTTATTTTTGTATATAATGGTCCACGGTAACAGTGATATATCTTAAAATAATTGAACTATTCTTTTAAATATTTTTGATTTTGTTCTTTGTAAAATATTGAATGCTTTGGGCTAAAAACTAAGGGTAATTTTGAAATTAAGTTATTGTTTAATCTAATTTTATATGAAGAAAACTTTTTTAAAAGAAAATTCTCGGTTTTCCATTTTGGATACCTGTGTTTAGTGCAAATATTTTACTTGTTTTTCTAATATATATATTTTTTAGATTTGTTAACAAAAGAACAATTTTTTGTAAAATTTTGGCTCTAATTTCTCATTATTTTGAAAAATAAGTTTTCAAAAAATTTTTTTGCTGCATTTTATATTTTTGCAGCATACTTACATAAAAACAATAATAAAATTATTATTTAAGTCGTATTTTAGAAAATTGTCTCTGAACCCAGTCGGATACCTTAAATGTATATACGCTGATAAAGTTAAATCCCCGATAATATATCAACAGGTTAAGTATAAGAATTTTCCAGGGTAACGCGTTGCATGTGCAAGCGTTTGCCAGGGTATCACGTGATAAAGTCCTGACATCACTTGTCCGTGAATTTAGTCCATTGTAAAGTGAATATTAAAGACTAGTACTCAGAGTTTAAAATTATTTCATTACATTATATTTTCAATATATTTAACAATACGAAAAAATAATTGCATGTTTGTACATGTACATGTACAAACATGCATGTATAATTGTACATGTTTTATAAAAAATATATATATACATTAAAATGTGGCGTATAGCGCGCAATTTTAACTCAAAAAATAAGATCGAAATTTAAGTGTGCGCATTATACGCCGGGGACAAAACGATAGAATCAAAAATAATAAAAATAGGCGAGCATAAAAAAAAGTTGGATCTTTATACATATCGAAATACTGTTTGCTTAAAAGAAAAGGCATGTCTTATGAACTAAGAGAAGTAGAGTTCTAGAAGTGTACTATTTTTTGAAAAGTCAAGGATAGTATTTCGAATAAATGACTTCAAGACATAAAAGCCTTGTTTACTAACATCTCAAATTTCTTCCTAAGAAAGTTCGTTGTATGACGAACATACCTAAACATTTCAAAATGCAGCAGGAAAGTGTAGGTGCGCGTTATTCGGTGGAATTTACGGTACTTCAATTTTCTGGCAATTAAATACTTTGAAAATTTGGATGAGAAAAAATAATTTAAATTATAATTTAGACAAAAATTACTTCAAGGATTGGTTGTTTTAATCCCGGGATTTGAAGAAATGCCGGGATACCGGGGCTGCAAATCCTATTTTTTACAAAAATGACAGTTTTGAGAGAAATAAACGGTAAACTTTCAACGGGGGGGGGGGGGGTGCAGTAGAATTTAGGTGAGAAATATTTATGTTTATGCTTGAGAGAAATTTCAATGCAGAAAAGTGTTTCAATGAAACAATGGATGCAAGATGTTGAAAAATGAAGTTCGTTATGAAATGTGTTCGTTAAAAATGGGGATTTACCCAATATAATGAAGCATTGACTTTTGAAATGCTTCGTTTTAAACTCGCAAACAATGACCTTTTACATTCATAAATTGTAAACTAAATACGAAACTTTTAAAAAATATATAACAAACTCTGATAATACATGAAATTATTTTAAATATTTCGTTCTTATTTTTTTAAAAAATTTTAATTTTACATACTAAAAACAATTATTATAGAAGAAATAGAAAAATTATTGATGTTTAATAATAGTTTATTTCTTATATATTCTTTAATTAGGGAATTTTAAACCAAGTTTCCAATTTGTGAAATATTTTTAAAATATTTATATAAAGAAAAATACTTTTCTTTGGAAATTTCATAGATTAGAAACAAAACAAAAAACATGTAAAAAAAATATTTAAATAGTTTTTTTTTCTTAGATATTAACGTAAATTTTAAATAAAATTTATAATTTGTGGATTATTTAAAAGCATGCCTATTTTATTTAATTTAAAGAATTTAGTTCAATCTTTACAAAAATAAAAAAAGAAGAAATACAAATAGTACGCTATTCATTTTAATATAGCCCTATATAATATTTTTATCTCGAATAAAAGTAAAATAAATTCTATATAACTATATATATATATATATATATATATATATATATATATATATATATATATATATATATATATACAATGTAAGAGATTTCAAGTACCTTCGTTAACAAGTATAGTTATGAATAGGTAAAAATTTTTTTCCAAACACGCAAGTAGTAGTTTAAAAGTTATTTTTGGATTTTTCTTTTACCATTTTTATACTAGGAATAAATATTCTTAGAAGTATTCTGCTTAGTAATGAAGATGTCTGGCTTACATTACATTTTATTACTTATAAAAACTCAAATTTTGAAAAGGAAATTTTCAAAAATTGCTTTCAGTTCTGAATCGTATTTACCGTTAGGTAGATATTTCTTCTTATAGTGGATTCCAGAAAGAGTTTGGAAGGTTTTTTTCCATTCAAAAGTTTTCTAAATTTTCCGTTTCCTGTAAAATCTAGTAATATTTGAAGATTTTTACAATTCCACACGAAAAATACTTTCATAAAAAATGCTTTGGGAAACGTATCTTGAAAACATTCATGCATAAAATAGAATTAACGTATTTTAGTTCTGAGTCTAAACTTGCCGATATCACCAGCAGCTGCAAGAGTGAGGATCCAGGGTGTCTCAATACGGAATACGCTGCTTATGATTAAGTCTTGGTCTGAGCAATCGTTGACCAAAACTAGTCTCTCAGCTAATGGCTCTTCATGCCAGCAATAAGGCATGGAAAATCCGCATTGGACCATAGAGAAATGGATAAAATTTATTTCACATTTTCTGGTTAATGATATTGAGAGAGGTGTGTGAATACGCTGATATCCAACGGAAACCGTGGCAATCAAGTACATTGTTGGCAATTGCGGAGGTACCATAGCATGATCAATGCTTCTTTTGAGTACATTATGACTCATAACTCCGATAGAAAAATCTTTAATATGCAAGGTGGTTTTTTTGTTTATTTTAACTGACACTATTCAGAGCCACCTGTAACTCGATCTAATAATCGCAATTGCACGAAACATAGTATGCAGACTGATGATGACATGAAAAGTAAGATTACGCATGGAAAAATTAGTTCAAAAAGTGGTCGAAAGGGGTATTTATGGCACTGAAGAATGCAAAATGTGTCACAAAAAAAATGCACTCTAAACAACAGTGAAAGATTAAGTTTTATTCCGTATAATCACTTCCTCGGCGAGGAACTGAATCACATTCACCACGATCATTGTTTTTAGAAACTGAGCAATGCATTCTCGACACATTTTATGCAGGCTTACGCAACATATCAAAAACATTCCACAATGTCTGTAATATGTGTAACAGTAATGGTTTGCGACCATTACAGATGTAACATCATTTGTCACCTCTTCTGACACTACGCTTTCTACAATATAACGGAGCTATCCGCGACTGTACTAATACCTTGGGGACTCTTCTGGGGAAAAATATTTTAACCAACTTTCACCGACCAAGAAAGCGTGATTATGTAAATGAAACACATTATATAAATTCTGTTTTCGCGAGTTTGTAAGTTGGCACTTTGGAGTTGGCAAGTAGGATATAGCAAACAGTTTGCGAGTTAGTTTGTTAGTTGAAGATTGAAAGGTATTGGAATTATAAAGAGGTCTTGGAGTTATCCAGGAAAATGGATTACACCAGTGGATCCAACGATATTGATCAATCCCGATAAAGATCACCTGCAAGTTTCAGTGTAGGATCCGCTGCATAAAAAGTACAGGTATCGTGAGCTTGCTTAATTAGAAGTTAGCTTATTAGTGTGCGACGTAGTTTATATTCAACGTATTTATGCTGTTTTAGATTCAGTTGAAGGTCCGTAGTAGTATCTCCGTGTTATAGAATCTCATCTTCACGCTTTACTATTTGATCGCCTATCTTAATTAGATTGTTATTGTGTCTGATTGATATTTTGGGAACAATAAATTACTTAGATTGAAATCATGTTTGTTGATCATTCAGTTTCTCCCACACACCTAGCCGAGTTTACAGGTAGACAAGGGATTTCAGAGTCAAGCAGGAACCGACAGGCATTACAACCTTAATGAAGTGTCTATGGCTCAACGTGTTCTTCAGTTCTTGAAGGCTAAAGGCAATAAAGCCCTTTAAACGTAACTTTTGTCGAGTTCTAAGTTCACGAGGAACAGTGGATGATTAAGATAATGTAGCTTTACCGATAATAATCACTCTGGGGTGGAACTCTCATATTCACTTACGCTAGCTGCCTTCAGCCTGCTTTCTATGTCACCATCCGTCTGAGCACTAAGTGTCGTGACGTTGCGGTTGCTAGATCGAGCTACAGGTAGTTCTGAATTGTGTCAGATTTAAAAAAATCCTCTTGTATGTATACTGAAATAGATTTAATTCCTGAAACATGAACTGAAAAATTCCCGAATCCACTCAAGTAGATTATAGGGTAAAAAAAATATTTTTACATTCTTTGTAGTGTCTGGCTACTGTTGGCGGTAGATTCTTTGAGAGTTGGCGACATTCCCGCATTTGCGGCGAGGGGTTGCTATTTTATGTGAGAAGGGAATTGGCCTTACAACGTAACGGACAGAGGAGGGAGTTCCGTTGTTTTTGAGACTGGACTGAAATTGATACCGAGAAAGATACATCTTGGGTTTTGTGTATTGCGCTCATGTTTTTACTGTATTGAGAAAGCGGATTCTCTGTTCTGTTGACACTACGTGCTGTGTCGGAAAGTAAAAAGTAATAAAGACATTACATTCTTGTACTAAAATTTTACACCTTTTTTTAAAAGCTGAATTGAAAGAATGGCGTTGGGATTTTCATGCTCAAAAACTCTAAGCGTTGAAACAAGGTAATTATATAATAACAAAGTTACCTAAGGACAGTGATTTATTTTCGAAAACCAAGACTTCAGAGACAATGAATTGTTTCACTCGTCCAAAAAAGAATGAGGTTACGGAGTAAGGGCTAATTTTCTGGTCCCCCGAATATATACAGATTAAAAATTTTAATTTAAAATTATATTTATTTTAACTAAATACAAGAAAAAATGTCATTTTTTAAATTTTGAAACATTTTTTTTTTATTTTGAACTAATACATTCAAATAATCAAATATCAGAAAGACATCAACAGTTGTATATAGAGTTATCAAGATGCAAAATACACGAATTCTTGTGAATATGAAGAATATATTATATACACAGTGGCAAAATTAGAAAAAAAAGGCTCTAAGTATACAAGAAATGTCACCATGCAGTAAAAAGGAAAACAAAGAAATTTTAAAAGAAAAATTTTAGTAGAAAATTCTTTTATCCTTATTAATAATTAAGGCAGTTAATTTTGACAGAAGTCCAAACGAACACCTCGAATGGCAAATTACGTGAATGTACATAAGTTTCAGATATTTCAATTTTTAGCGGAAACACAAATATTCAGGGAAGTTCAAAATTCGTGGTGAGGTAGGGAATACATCAATAAACGATTTCACTTGGAAAGTATGTCCGTAAACTTCATCTATATGAATTAAATGGACTAGTAAAATGAACACAAGAAAACAGTACAGTTAAGTGGAAACGAATGTGACATTTATTCTAACAAGGTAAAGTACAAGTTCACAGTAGATACTCAAAATTACGACCGTTTAGACGGTCACGGGATTCACAGTGCCGTTGTATTGACCACCGAACAATTCCAAAAATGACTAGCATGTCACGGACAATGCCTGTGGCTGCCAATATTTGCGCAAAAAGAACCATTTCTTAGTCAAAGGGAGTCTCGTACATATAGTATTTTATGACCCCTAGAAAAAGAAATCCAATAATGATAAATCCAGTGACCTGGCTGATCAAGAAATCTGTTCTCCTCTGCCAAACCATTGAGTTCCGAATTTTCTCTCTCAGTTCAGATAATCTCGCACAACAGTTGTGCTGTGGACTGGAGACCAGTAAAGTCGGTAACACTGTCTCAAGAGAGATTAGGTATTTCCGGCAGTCTAATATCAGTGGTAGATGTCCCAACAGTCACCCATAATTCCAGTCCACAGATTCACTGCAAAACGATCTTGCGCATCCCCACTTCTCGTATCATGCGGATTGTCGTGAGCGCACACATGTGAATAGTAAGCATGAAACACATATTCACGACTGAATAACACTTCACCTGTAAAAAAACACAGAAGCTAGAAAACTGGGGGTCCCCAACACCTTTCTGCATGGACCATTGTAAAAATTCCACACCCTTCGACTAACCATTAGGGTGCAGTAACGGCATACTTTTCAGATTGTAAGGATGCACACCCTTCTCCGGCAGTAACCACCACACTGCTGACTGCTGGTAAGCGGATTATAATTAAAGGACTGTACGACACTTTCTTTGACGTTGGCAGTGCGTGTCAGTCGTCTAGTATCGTGCATGTTGATGCTCTGTGAACCGCGTTCGCACAGATTACGCTGCACACGGGCAAATACTTGATGCTGTGGTACTCGTTAGTCAGGACATCGGTTTTCGTAAACTTGCCTAGCTCGGCGACCGCTTTCGCCTGTTGCCTCATGCGCGAAATGCATATTCACCAACTTTTGGTTCTAGAGAGATAGAGAGAAAACGATTGATCTTATCCCTAGTAGGCCAGTTCGTACACTGATGGCAGCAGGCGTGGTCAGTCGTGATACACACAACGCCCTCTACATACACATACGTACGTTTGGGGGCGTACTTTCTTATTTGAAATCAGTTTTCTGACATATTTCTTGCAAAATGGACTGATTAATTCTTAAGGAATATAGGATACGTGATTACGTGAAAAGCTTTCATTTTTCAAAAAGAATCACGAATGTAACAAGTCAAGGAACACCGCGCGTTTGATTTGAAAGGGGGAAAGCATTAACGAAACTTTCAGCACGAATGTTTACAAAGGAGAGTTGTTACTTCGGCAGTAATAGAAAGAAATAATCAAAAACGACAGTAGAATCAATAAAAATCTAACCGAATATGATATGTGGCAATGTACATTGTACAACTCAGTACTCTTTTATCAATAATCATCGGTTATTTATATTGCAGAAAAAGTATTTTAATTTGAGTCTAAAAATATTTTTTTCCTTCTTTGTTTTTTGAAATTGTGGCAATATTAAATTCTGAAATTATTTTTTTATTATTATTTTCCTCCTAATTTTCGTTCCATAGAACATCTTTTTCATATAGGTAGAGGTTCAAATGAATAATTTTTTTCCCCCACACAATCGTGTTCCGCCCTAACATATAATGCAACATAATTTTAGTTAAAATTTAATGTGAATTATTAATTTATCATTTGCAAAGTAACATTTTTAACATTTGCAGGCAAAACATCTGATAATATAAGATCAACAAATAGAGGTCCAAAAGAAAAAAAGATCCCAAGGAGAATAGAAAAATAAAAAAAGGGAACATAAATTATAAATCAAGAAAAAAATAATAACCCTTCTGTCTGAAGGTGTATTTAGTATGAAATTAGTTGTCAAATGAAAAAAAGTCCTCACTTACGGGTTCAAATGTTTCAAACGCTGAATTCTCAAACATGAACTGCCACATAATTCCAAGTTTCCATATGAATCATATCTATTGCTTGCGTCAGATCATTATCAATTATTTGTTACATGTTAACGCGTTAATACCAAATTTTTACATCAGATGGTTCATTGAGACTGTAAGACTCAATTTTGATTCATTTACTATCTTTTCAGCTTTACTTAATTTTCAAAACTTCATAAATGGGGGAACACACACGAGAAAAAACATCAGCAGCATTGGCACTCAAAAAATCCTTCCCACATAATGTTAATCCATTAGAAAATATGCCGTACAAATATACATTAATTAAAAGGGGGGGGGGACAAAAATGAAAGGAGTGATGAAAATATTTTCCAGAGTTCCAGTTTAACTATTTAACTATATACAAATTCACAGCGCAAAACAACTTCAGACAGAAGAGTTATTATATTTTTCTGATTGGTGTGCATAAAAAGTTATTTTTATTCATTTTGTTCAGTAAATTCTCTGGAAGTATTAGTTCCATGCGCTTAAATGTTCCAAATAGTACCAGACGATATATGTCTATTGTTGTCAAAAATAATGCGTTTCTTAATGATTATGGTGCAATTTAAAATAGGAACAGGCATTAAAAATTACAGTAATATAAAAAAAAAATAAAACATCAACGAATCCTCGTTCTGCAATGAGAAAATAGGATATTAATACATTTAAAGATTAAACTTGTATTGTAATGAGTTGTTCAACGTAATCATCTGAAAACAAGTCTTCTCAAACATTCAATACTTGCTCTACTCAATTTTCAATCATAAATTTTATCATGCCCTCTCTCCATACAATAACAATGTATTGAATTCAATAATAATGTACTTTGGTGCTAAAGCTGCAATACGACTTAAATCATAAACCGTACAAATTATCCATATAATTGAATTATCTTATGTATTGGGCGACAAGCCTATATGGAATCACTGGTAATTTTTAAACTTGTTCTTAATTTAGTATTGATAAATTAATTATCAAGTACACTGTTCACTACTGATACATTTATAAGTATCTTATATAAGTGAGTGAATATTAACGACGTTCTAATTAGCTATTCGAAGGGTTTGGGCGATGGACCTCGTGATTTTGAACCATGGTCAAATGACGAGAATGAAAATTGAGCTGGTACCCCCATATCCTAAGTTCCACACCCACCAATGGGAGGACGTTTCAGCTTTGACATATTTAACATGCATCAGCCCCCTTTGCACGGTGGGTCTTCGGTGGTACAGATTCGAAACCATGTTACACTGGCCACAAGTCTGTTACCTTTACCACTAGAATACCTCAGTTAGGTATATTATATTAATATAAATTAATATTTTAATTTTTATATAGTTTTGAATCCTTTATGTAAAATAGTATATTTTTCTTAAAAAAATCATTTTAAATTTTTTACTTTTCGATATGCTTGCGTCTTTTCTCCCACGTAGGTTCATCAAGCTCCCCCCTCTTAGGGAGCATAACCCACAGTTTGAGAAAGATATCACATTACACATAAGGATTAAACCAAAAAAAAATATATATAACTAAAAATTCTTCCAAATAAAAGTATCAATGCATGTGAATTGAATTCAGAATAAAATCAATGGTACACTATATATATATATTTTTCAAAAATTTGAAAAAAATATCCAATTTAAATTGAAAGAAAGTTCACGTAATTTGAAAGATTTAAGACCCCACAAAACTTACGAAACAATACTGAGCCCAAACTGTCACATTTAAAACTAATGGTTATAAAGTTTTCCATTCTTCTTTCGAAAATCAACTATTGCCACATAAGTAATATTTCCTTGTTATTCCCGAATAAAAATATTCGTTTTAATCGAGATAACTAAGTAACTCTCACAATTTGCAAACCGAAAAACGTGTTATCGTCATGGTAACGTAATTGCGGCACTCGAGTGTAAATTACGTAACAAGAAACAATGACATAAAAAAAAGTGAAGAAAAAAGGTTTTCTTTTTTATGAATTCGTTTCGCATTTTTTTAAATGGGTTTTTTTAAAGTAGGGATGTTCAGCAGAAAAGTAGAATATTTCTTTGTTTGAATTATTTTTTATAGTTATTAATCTGGTGATTTATTTTTTTAAAATGTGTGATGTAGTTTTTGTTTGCATTTTAATTAGTGTACTAATCATTTAAGTGCTTGGAGCTTTTGAATTTATTTTTGTAGAAGAAAACAAATTAATTAAAAACATCTCACTTTTTAAAAATAATTCTAAGTATCAAAAAAATGTTCAATTCTCCAGGGAAAACAACGTAAATAACACGAAAAACATGCGAAAAATAAATATTGCATATCTATATTTAAATTAAATTATTTGTTCTATAGAATATGAAACCTTTTGCTTAGGAAAGCAAATTGCAATGAAATATCCTAAGGTATCCTTAAGTGACGAGTCTTACGATTTTTTTAAAATTACTCAAATCTAATTTTATGTAAAAATTTGAATGTTTGTATATTGGTTTGGGATGTATACAAATCCACACTTTTGATGGTACCGTTCCAAAATATTTCAAGGATCTTTGCTGATGTTTCAAAGAAGCCGTAAGCATAATTCCATAAAAAATGGTAAATGAGAAATTTGTTTTTAAACTTTTTTTTTTAAATACACCTTGCGTACGAGGAGGGTGGCAAAAATAGTCGGAATTGAACTTTTGCACGCGAATGGTTTTTAGTTACGAGATGTGCTGGTAGGTGGTGTTAGATGGAGTCTCACGCAGTTGTCAATGAGCTGGCATCAGTTTGAGTTTAGTGCAAGGCGCGTGGTGCTCTGTTGTGTCCGTTTCTGTGTTAACCCTTTGGCGATTAGTAAGATGGTTGGCGACAGTCAACAAAGAGTGTGTGGGAAATTTTGCTTTCTGTTCAAGAAACTGAAACCGACACCTTTGGGATTATTTGGCAAGCCTTTAATGGAAATGCTTTGGGAAAATCATAGGTCTACGAGTGGTTTTCTGGTTTCAAATATGGCAACATGTCAACTCAAGACATGTCACAAAGACAAAATTTGCTTCTCACTTGCTTAAAGAGGATGGTAATATTCTCTATGAGATCTCAAAGAGAATAAATACCGTATGAATTTTTGCCACAACTTGAAGAGTGTTAAGTGCAAAAATGATTCAAATTTTCTTGAAGGCATTGTGATTGGGGGTGAGTTTTAGTGCTACTGGTATGATATATAACCGAATGTCAGTGGAAAACTTTAAATTGCCCATCCTCAACAATTCCTGAAGTTGATACAAGTTCCTCCTCAAGAGTTCCAGAAGAGGTGTGGCGTTGATACAAGTCTGTTGACCGACTTAGATAAAACTTTACAGAGTAGACCAATGTAAAGTTCAATAAAAATATAAAATAAAAAATTAAATTAAATTCCAGTTGTGTCTGGGTCCCCTCTCCCCCGTATGGGGGAAGTCGCCAATTGCCATGATATAATATTTAAATGCATTAAAATCGTAGAAATATTGATAAAGAAGATATAAAAAGAAATGGATTACTAATCAGCATATAAATGCATCCATCTAAGTTTCATTACTTGCATAGTTATTTAAATTAGTTTTCGAAAGAATTACAAGTAAAAAAAATATTTTATACATTTTGATTTCCTTTTCGTACTCAGTTTTCTATTTTGAAAGTAGTTTTTATTTAGTGAAAGGGTGTGTCCTCTTAATGCGGTGCTTCTGAAACTGTCAATGTTTGCTATATAATTTTCAATCCTTTACACCACTTGTAAAATAATATTATATTGAATTTAATAATAACGTAATTTGATGCTAAAGCTACAACACGACCACAATTATAAACCTTTCAAGTTTTTAAGCTAAGTTTTAAATTTTGTGTTTGTTACTTTTAAGTAATTTACTTTAAAGTAATAGGATTAGTATTATGTTACTTTTCTTTCTAACATTTATATTGGAACATATTACAATCAATAGCAAGTGTAAACATGTCAGTAAGAATGTGGTTTTGCAAAATATCAGTAATTTAAGGTATCCGAACACGTTCGGAATACTTTTTAACAAAATAGCACACTAAAACATTATAAATGCTCTTTTAGGACTCAATACCAATAAATATTACTATTAAACGATCAAAATTTAAATAAATTACCTGAATTTTACAAAAATCACAATTATAAGTGACATTTTAGCAATATTTTTGAAAAACTTGAAAGCAGTTAGAGAAAAATATAATAAACACATATTAGTAAAAGTATTACTAAAACAAATTAGATGCATTTATTTAGAAAATGTACTAAAATTTTAATGTTTTATTAAAATTTGAAATTTTTAGAGCTGATTGATTAAACATTATAAGAAATGTTACAGTTTTTATAAGACCATTAGTTAAAAACCAAGCAACTCAAAAAGTATTCATACAATATTTTAGTACATTCTCTAGAAAACAACATGAATATCAGGTTCAAAAAGTTTTATAGAAATACATTCGTAATATGTTCAGTTATCAGACTCGCCATGATAGATTTTGAGCCATTAAAATGCCCACTTCTGGTAGATCAAAAACCTACTTCCGGTTTTTCTAAATTTATGAAATGGATTGCAACTTGGCCTCTAGGTAGTGTAAAAACAAAACAATGTATGTTTCGTCAAGTCAAAATATATATTTTTTTCAATAAAATAAAAAACAAAAATATCTGTCTTGACTGTATTGGGTCATTTTCAACGTGTTCGGATACCTTAATAATAATATTTTAAAATAATCTTTTATTTTCGATATGCTCGAGTCGCTTACGTAGGATTATCATGCCCCCTTCTTCCAAGGTCGGGTGCCCCACAGTTTGAGAAACGCTGCCTTAATGGAAAAACATCATTTCTCTTCATATGTACTCTGGACAATCAATTTATTACTTTATTCATTCAAGTGTAGAAAATATTTTTAAAAATATATTCAATTCTTATGAAATGTATCTCAACTAATTTTGATTCTCCTTACATTGAAGGATTTATTAAGAGTGATAAACATCAATTAAGAAAAATTAAAGGTTTTTTTTTAAGAAATATTAAAAATTTTCGTTAGCTCAAACTTTTATTTACAATATATTTTTTTCTTGTTGGGTTGAAATGTACTGATTAATATATAAATGAGAAAAAATTTCATTAGGTGAAACTTTATATGAAATTTAGAGAATCAATCACTAGTATTGCATACACTAGTTTAAACAGTAAAGTGAGATAAAAATCTTTCCCAAAAAATTTTTCTTTTATATTCTTTTATAATACATACATTAAAGCTTCTTTTAATACCATGGCCATATAATAGTTAAATATTTATAAATTTCCTTTTAAATTTGAAATTTACTTGTCTATTTAAAGTACAAAGCGTTTTTGTGTCATTAAAAAAATTTAAAGTGGCAAAATATACAACACCAATAGTGATGCAGCAGATGTTATCATTAGATAAACACAGATGTGTAATTACATAAGCTGAATTTTAATAATTTTGTAGACAGCGTCACATAATGGTAATAAAATGGTAACGCGAAAAAAAATATCAGTGAAAGAGAAAAAAATTATAGATGCAGTTAACTTATTTTCATAGATTTCAGACACAAAATATTTCACAACGTGTAATATACTAAATGAGTTGCATATGTTTTTATCTTAAAATTTCAATTTCAATTTATTTTTCATGCCTTGTCTAGAATAATTTCTATTTTATATTAATTTTAAATTGTACAAGAAATATTTTTTAATAAAAACATTTATATTTTTACAAACAACATATGCTAATGTATTTAACAGAAAAAGATCGAGGAAACATTTTTAAATAGTCCTTTTTGTCTGCAAATTCGAATAATGTAAATAACATTCCATCTCATCGATCTCTTGCGCACTTACCCTGCCTTTTATAACAAAAAAAAATGATAATTCATTATTAAGCAGAATTTTTATTTAAAACTTTAATAAATATTCAGGAAATTCTTTTAAAATTAGACATTTCATTTTGAAATTAAAACCATAGATTTGCTGAAATATTTGAAAATAAAATTGGAACTATTCTTAAACTAAGCATAAATTATTGACTATATTCATCACGTTAGTAGAACTGTTTCGTAGTGGATCTTTCCCATGCATGACATGTCAGCGCAATTAAGCAATTAACAGGGAGATTATTTTGGAATAAGCGCAGTTTATTTTGAAACTCTCTTCTAATTACAGAAGATTTGCTCCTAATAGGAAACAGGTGTATGAATACGCAACAATTTAGATTCAAAATCACAGAACAAAACAAATTGAATTCGTGATCGTAAACTCAAATTAGGCAAATGAAACTTCATTCCATCTTCGTTCTTATACATGGTATTAAGAATTTTACAGCTTCTATATTGCTCTGAGGATCATAGCAGCTCAAATATCGGTGGCAATGCAAGTCTGTTTCTAAAATGCTTTTGTAAACAACGACACCTAGCACAGAACGAAAACGTTTCCAATTATCGTTTGCAATGCAAATCTTAATCCTTATGTTGTCCTTTATCGTTCCTTAAAGTATATAAATTGCGATATTTCGAAATAATTTGGCTTATTTTTCAAATTTCTGAATAAAAACCATCGACTGTTCCTCACAATATTGCCATTGTATTACACAAAGAATGTATCATGATATGCTGTACATATTTTTAAAATTATTCCCACGTTTCTCTTTCGAAAATTTTTTTTTTTTTTGCGTGTTAAATGCGATCGTGTTAGCTAAGTGAACAGGGTCGCGAACTCATAGCTTGCGTGGTTGCGTCACGAGTTCGAGCCGTATAACGCTAGGCACATGGTACAGAAGGGCTGGTACATGATAAAAGTGTCAAGGTCCGAAGTGCTTCCTTTGGCTTGGTGTGGAATTTAGTAGAGAGGGAAGTTCAGGTGTCGCCCTTGACAATTGACCATGGTTCAAAATTACGAGGTCCACTGCTAATAGCAATCGTGATCCTTCTAAATGAGGATTTAAGTAAAACTCATGTTGATCTAACATGCGAGAGGAACGCTTATATTTCATTGATTTTCAAGAAACATCGAAATTTTGTCTAGAATATATGAATACCAAATTTCATTATTTACTACAGAACATTATCTCTTGAATAATTCTTACAAATGCACTACTTAATGATTTTACATCCCCTTTTCTGAATTTAATATGGGAATCTGCTGAAATAAACTGAAGAAACTGAAATCTTTATTCAGCTTTTGAATGAGTAAAATACCTCGTTCCCAGTGAAAGTAAAGGTCAGAAGACCTCCACAGTTCTAGATGACAATCTCTATGTAATGCATTGTGTATGGCATAGAATGAATTTTTAATATTCACATGGCGTTAAGCCCACATTGGTGTTCTGATTGAATGCATTACTCCAATATCTATCGGGGAATACGTGATATCGGAGGCGCATTTCTGATTACGTGATTAGTGCATTGACAGCGTCCGTTGCTCAATAATCCATTCGAGTTGAATACTCAAGTAGAGGGTGCAAATATCCCGAGAATGATATCAGATGGAGTGTATAATCATCTTACTTAAACAGTATTACTCCGTCCGTTAAAGTAAGGGGGAAATAATTTCCACGAAATTGGGCTAAACGTGAATAATATATTTACGCAAAAATATATCCATCATTTATACACGTTTAATAGAAAAAATGCATTAATTGTTTGTCCAGTTGTTTCGGATGCAGTTGTTTAAGATGTTTACTTAATAGAATTCAAACGTGACCCATATCTATATACAGGGTGACTCTAAAATCATGGGACAAACTTTGAGGGGTGGTTGAGATCATTGAAACAAACAGTTTTTGTATAGGAATGTAAAAGTGGAAGTCCCGTTTTGTGCAAGGCACAAACAAAACAAAAAATAACATATTAACGGAAACACATTAGCATCCTACTTAACAAGTGATTCCGTAGAAAAATGTTAAAACAGTTTGATAAGTTTGCCTCCACCAACCATCATACATGCTTGACGACTTTTATGCCGTGATTGGCTGACAATATTGGCAATAGTTGAAGGTAGCAAGGCGGCATGCCAATGATCATCTACACCACCAAAATTGGCTATTCCACTTGAGATTTCGATTATTATGAATGATTTTACTAATAGCGAAATTACAGACATGGATCTAATATACGGTGCTCCTAGTATTAACTTATTAACGGCAGAATAGTGCTAAGGCTGTATCCTAAACACTTTCCAAGTTGACGCATGCCAAACCACACAATGGTTCAATCATCGACATCTCTTTGAAAATGGTTTATTTTTCGCCACGATTGGTGGAAAAGATAAATCGAGGTCTGTACGACAAAAACACCTGGACGAGTTCATCTTGGACCATGTGGACAAAACAACTGGCACTAGTATAAGGGTGGTAGAATGTCCTTTACATGTCAGTTTGCCAACCGTTTGGAACGTCTTACTTTGTACATGCCAACCGTTTGGAAAGTTTTACTGCTGGACTGTTTGTGGATACAATTTCTGAATCTATTTAATTATTTTCTTTGCTGAATCGCTCGTTAAGTACGCTGTTAACCCATGTTTTACGTTTCCGTTAAATTTATGCTCAAATACCGTAGATGAGCTGGGAAAATATTTTCCAAATGTTCCCATCATACTAATGAGAGGAATTTGTCTTGTAAGACTTACGTGAATCATAACATGCATACAGCATGCCTTCTGTGACATGAGACTTAAGCGTGGACAGAAACAATTATTGAGTTGATTTTCTGGCAGGATGCACACACACGAACAGTTTTTCTATTAACAAAATTTTCTTTCCAATAGTAAAAGAAATAATGCTGACGGTATTCTAAAAATATTGAAAATGCTTACGCTCTGGTTGGGAATCTAGATTTGGCATTAAATATTAAATCAATAATTTAGAAATAAAAGTAACAATTTGTTTTTTTAAAACATTAAATTAAACTGCAGTGTTTGTTATTGAAACACTTAAATTTCATATTATCTATAGCATGACCTTCCTATCAAAATAATGGACCGCTACTGAAGTAATAGATAGTAAATAGAAGTACCTAGCTATCTGTAGCACCCGAGCATTCAATGGTCGTTAAGAATTAAATGATAGTAAGGAAAGAGGGAAAAACAGGAATGTAGTGCTAAAAAGTGAAAAAAAGTAGGCTTATAAATGAATTTGTATATCGAAAAATTAAAAAAAAAAGATTGAGACCTTCTTTTGTATCCATCTCAATAAGCAAAATTAATTTCGTCTATAAAAAATAAAAAATACACTTAATGCACAAGCTTGACTCCATTAGGTACATAGCATGTTACACAAGTCGCAATATAATACTTAAGATATAATCAAAAACTTGAATTTATATAAAAAAAAGAACGTGACAAGGATAATGGTTAGTTATCACTTGTCACCATTACCTATTTACATTTTGAAATCCTTTGTTGCAGTTTTCATCTATCATCTTACAATGTTCAATGTGCGCCTGACAAGGGGAACTGTGCTTCCTCTTCTTGTTCTTGGTGTTGTTTATCTTGGTCAACAATATTCATAATAACAGATGCGGAATATGTGTACTTAACTACATAAATAAAATAAAATACTCACACTTTTAAGGCAGAGTTCAAGTGAGTGAGTGAACATTAACGTCGCACTCATTAGCAACACGAGGGCTTTTGGCGACGGTCCGCGTAATTTTGAACCATGGTCAAGTGACGCGGACGACACCTGAGCTAGCACCCCCTCTCCTAACTACCACACCACACCAACGGAGGACGTTTGAGCTCTCGACAGATTTAACGTGCATCGCTCCCCTACACGACGGATCTTTAGTGGTACTAGGATCAAACTCATGACACGCTAGCCATGATCCGATGCCTTGACCACTCGGCCACCGCGGCCATCAGGCAGAGTTCAAAGCAAAGATACAAGAATAATAGCTAAAAATATAATAATATTAAATGAAGCACTATATTATAAAACAATTCAAAATACATTAAAAAATAAAACATTTAAATCTAAAGTTAGTTCTCGTAATTCAAGTAAGTAGAAGACTTAGTGTGCATACTTTCAACCAATCTTGAATATTTCGGTATATAATTACTAACTGGTAATATTCTTCAAAATATCTCGGCACTCCAACGTTCAATAGCAATCGACTTAATGCCCACTTCTGCTTTAAGAGCGTTGTCGAAATTTCACAAATTTGCTTTATCCAACAGATGGCGTTGTTTAAACTCGGATGACGTCAAGAAAGATGAAGCGTGTTTTCTGGAAACCTATCGTTACTATAGAAACGGGGTGTGGTTTAGAAATGATTGACAGATGTAGTCGGTATGAGAGCGCATGCGCTCTTTCAAGAACCAGATCGACAAGAAGAAAAACGTGTCAGCAAATGGAGGGGGGGGGGGTTAGGAAATGGATGTGAAAGAATTTTCTACAAATAGTTTCAACGTTTGAATAAGGTTCTGTCACTGCTGCTCAAAATCGGTTGCGGATACATTTTTTTTTAAAGCCGTGCTAGTGGATAGGTATTAAAATGTGCATTGCACTTCTAAGTATATATAGTTCTGGAATCTACTCAAAAATACATTTTTCTGCAGAAATGATGAGGCTAATTGGTCTAGATTTGTCGGAAAACATAGGATATATTTGCTTAATTTGGGTATAATTATTATGTGAGTTTTTCCCATTCATCTGGAAAATCATTGAGTGTAATGCACTTGATATTTTGTCACATGAATTATTGTATTTCAGGGTAGGCCTTTGAGTGCAACATTTTTGAGGGAATTCTATTGTAGAATTTTACTGTTACCTAGTTTCGGGTAACATTTATCCCTTTTTGTGGAAATTGGTTTTGTAGTTCAGAAATCATGTCATTCATTTCAACTTTTCTATAAAATCATCGCCATAAGGCTTCGGTTTTTTTAGGAAGAAAACGTTCAAATTGTATCTTGACAAATACGTCTACATTGTCTTAGGTATCATGAACAATGACCATAAGATTAAGAAGGGAAACGAAATATGGGTGGGGGTTTTAATTTTTCGACAAAGAATTTGGTAGATCTTTATTTGAAATTTAGAAAAAATATATATTTTTTTCGAGTTTTGGGGATATTTGTTTTATTTATCTTTGTTACCTTTATTTATTTATCGATCTAATTCTCTTTGATAGAAATATGCGAAATTTTAATGTTTCTTTCTGCTCATATCTCTTAGATACAAATTGTATTTGAAATTGTCATAGAAGGATGCTTATTATGGAAATAAAGTTTCGATTTGAATCTTTAAAATGAAAATGTCATTTTTCTTAGAAATATTAACTAGAGCACTATTTTGTCAGTCCTTTTTTAACAGC
This sequence comes from Trichonephila clavata, assembly GCA_019973975.1. Taxonomy (NCBI): domain Eukaryota; kingdom Metazoa; phylum Arthropoda; class Arachnida; order Araneae; family Nephilidae; genus Trichonephila; species Trichonephila clavata. The sequence continues at coordinate 45,482 of BMAO01012911.1, forward strand.
ATTCCGTTTCTTGTTTTACAAATTAATGCTGTTTCCAATCAGGGGCATAGTTACCGCGTATCAATGATACGGGGCCCCAAGCTTTGAGGGCGGGCACCCAAACGTGTAAACAAAAAATCGCAGGGGTGGCCTTAGAGAGTGCCCTCAAGGATGATACAGGGTCCGCTCAGGACCAGCTGCGCCAGTGTTTTCAATACTCATGAAAATGTGACACAAATTTCACAGCCTTCAATTAAATTATTATATTCATTGAATTAATTTTCAAACTAAGCTTCCTTTTTTTATTTCCTACGTGCAACGTTTTCAGAATATTTATTGTATATAGTCTGCGTTTGTACTCTCATAATGTTATTTTTAGTGTCGCCAATTATAAGCGGAGATAAAATCGGTGCATTTTTGTGATCGGCTCTTTTCTTTTGAATTTTTACTGCTTTGATCTCCTTTTCTAGTGACATGATTGCGATGCTTAAATTCCCCAGAGGAGCGGTGTGGAGAACAGTAGTGCGCTTTTGAAATCTGATGTTACTATCAATTCTTTCATGAAATTATCTTCATAAGACTCATGATTTACAGAGGAAGTTCTTCAGTGAATTCACAAGCATGTTTATGATTGTTATCTTGGATATCAAAACTAAAGTCCATCGGGCTAACAAAAGGGAAGGGATTTTAAATTTTTTGAAGAAAAATTTGGTACATCTTCAGTTGAGACTTGAGGAAAAAAATAATTTCCGAAGTTTTATTTTTGTAGAGAGAAGTGGTGGAGGGAGACAATATATATATATATATATATATATATATATATATATATATATATATATATATATACGTGTGTATATTAATATATAAATATATATATATATACATATATATAGTGTAATAAAAATGTGGAAGAAACCAAAAAAGTCAATGGACTAAAAAGGATACCTATTATGATTTCTAAAGCTGTTACTGAATTAAGACCAGCAAATATGGGTTATATATATATCTATTTATATGTAAAGGAGAAAAGCGACTCACCCACTCACTGACTGACTGACTAATCACGATATCTCCGGAACTATTCAACCTACAGATATGAAAATTGGTAGGCATGTTCTTTTCATGGAGTAGAGATCCGCTAAGAACGGACTTTGCAAAATTCGAACAGCAAGGGGCGTTACGGAGCTTTATAAATAATTATTTTCATTTTTAAACTACTGCAAGTGAATTATTGAAATATGATAAGCAGAATCCTTTCATGGAGTAAAGATCCGCTATATAATGTGTTTTCTGAAAATTGACCCCAGATGGCGTTGATGGGGCTCAAGAGGCGTTCTAGATAATTATTTTCCATTTTTAATTTATTATACTCACAGTCTTCAAATTTGGTAAGCAGATTCATTTCATACAGTACATTTCCTAAAATGGGTTTTGTGAAAACAGTTGCAGTTTCCGGGTTCTCAAGGGGCTCTATAGATAATTATTCTCATTTTTAAACTATTAGACGTACAGTCTTGAAATTTGGTAAAAGATTCCTTTCGCAGAGTAGAGAACCGCTACAAAATGGGCTTTTCGAAAATTAAACCACATGTTTTATTTCGGGGGACGTAATGGATATAAATATTTCCGTTTTTTAAACTATTATACCTACCTGCTTAAAAAATGGTGGGCATGTTCCTTTCATGAAACATAGTTCTATTAAAACGAAATTAAACCCCTAAGGAGGGTTGCGAGAGGTCACGGGGAATTATGGGGGGAAAATACCGTTTTTGAGTTGTTAGACCCACATACTTGAAATTGGTTAAGCATGTTTCTTTTGTTGAATAGGGATCTACTAAGAATGTATTTTAGGGAATCAACTCCTGGTGGAGCATGGGGTTACTGGGGCGTATTGAGACAAAAAAAATTTCCTTTTTTCGAACTACAAGGACTATAATAGTGGAATTTGGTTTGCATTTTCCATTTGTTAAATTAAAATCCGCTAAGAACAGTTATGTTGGAGAACGTTTCTCAACGGAATTACTGAGGGAATTGATAATAAAAACTTCGTTTTTACTCTATTAGACTTAGACTTAAAATTTGTCTTGCATGCTTACTTTATGGAGTAGAGTTCCACCAAAAATTGGTTACGCTGAAATCTACTTGGTTATAGGGTTACGAAAGTACAAACATCCTTCTATACTTCAATTTTTTAAATTTTTAGAAAATAGAAATTAGAAGTCCTGTCCTTTTTTATATCAAGAGTCGAGAGTTACAGGTATACTTATATTTTTCAATATAATCGAATTCTGAATGCTAGGGCTTGGATATCAATGATTTATATATATATATATATATATATATATATATATATCTGTATATAAACAGTATATATTTATAAAACGTCATGAAATACCCAGCGAAGCGGAGTATATATATATGTGTGTGTGCGTGTGTTTTGTAGCACTTTTTGAATTCCGTTTTTTTTTCTCTCCTTGATCTTTATATCCATGGTTGTGGGCATGGTACGCTCTAGAAAAAACAATGGATTGCTTTAAATATGTTACTAGTTTGAGTAGTGATGTTAAGACTACACAGTGTCCTTTTTAAAGACAGTAATATTGAATGTAATTTGTGTTTTCTTTTTAGATTATATTATTAAAATGATTCTTCAAATAAAAAATTTTTTACCGGTCTTTATTTTAAAAATTACAAATTTTTCTTGTAAAATACTCAATTTTTAAAGTTTTTTAGTTATTTTCAGTGATTTCTGTTTCTTAAGATTATTGAGAACAAAAGTTAGTATGGAATTGAACATTTCAAACTAATTTTCAATACTAAAAATTCCTTGTTGAATTTTAATAATTATTTTTACAGCTATGGAAAAAATATCAAATTTTTTAAAACTATTAATTTAAGATTTTTAGAAAAAATAACTAGCGCTCTCAGACCGAAATCCACATACTAACTTTTAAAGAGCATATATATATATATATAAATTCTACAAAATTTTTTCAATATTATCTTGAACAGAAAAAATCCTTGGGAGAAATATATCCTCGAAATTGAAAAGTCTGAGAAAAACACAGTTAAAGTTTCTAAAGGCATAAAACAAAAACTAATAATGCCTCTAAAGATCTATTTAAAAAAAATGTTATTATCCAAATTATGTACAATGTATCAAAACACTACTTTAATTAAATATGTTATATGAGGATATATATTTTTTTATATTTAAAATATATGTTTTAGATAAAATTGATAGCATTTGTTATATATATATATATATATATATATATATTCGATGGCAGAGATTACTCAGCCTAATCTTAACATGATGCTTTCATAAAAGTTTTGAAACACTTATAAAAATAATAATGATACAAACTGAAATTAGAAACCCCCAGGTTTGTACGTATAACATCTAATTTTTTCTCAGTTTTAAGTCGGTGCAATTTAAAAAGTTTGATTTTTATTACATGACTTGAAATTATTTTACTATAGTGTTATAATACATTTTGTAATATCATAGATAAATTCAGTTATATTTGCAATACTTGTATACGGAATACTTGAACTCAATAAAGTCTCATTGTAGTATCAGGTGAAAAAAAGGCTGATTTTAAGTCATATAATTTTCAGTAGTATATTCCACCTCTTCCAAATATTGTCTTTTAGTAACACAAGAATGTTTTGAGCCCGGCAATTTCTCAGTAGGAAAAAAATAACGAAAGCATAAAAAGCTTCTATGGTTTTTAACTATGTGAAAAAACACAAATATTGCTCTTTAAAAATTAAAAACCTCGAAACATAACTGAACAGAAACTATTTTAGAAGTAAAAGTAAGAGTTAATAGCCATTTCACTGAACGAACCGAATATTCTCCCAAATATCTCTCTTTAAATACAAAAAAAGTTTTTCATGATGCTGTAATAAATTTATTTCAAGGTTTTTTTTAAGGTGAAGTTAACAAAAGAAACTACATCTTTTTTACAGAATGGAGCAATCTCACAGTTTGGACAAATTTACATTTATGATAGGGAGGCTTTGTATGAACGTGCAAAAATAGTTAAACGTGACGATGTGTTACAGATTTTACAGCCAATTATGAAGAAAAAACCGTATGAACTACATAATACAAGGAAATTACACTTTTATCATTTGAGCTGTGATACAGTTGCATAATTTGTACAATGGGAGTTGGTCCGCCATTAGGCAGATAGGGGAGGGGGCGGTACCTCCTTCCAGTTTTTAATTAATTAAACTTTTAAGAATGGAAAAATGCTTTAAAATGATTGTTAAACTAATCACTCTCTCTAAACTGTCAAATATTGAGATTGTCAACTCTCAGAAAACTTCAAATATATTAAAAACTGATTGGTTATCAGACTCCCTTAAACTTTTCAATATAATTTTTGCTATTCCTGGTGGGCGCAGTAGCTTAGTGGTTATGGTCATGAGTTCATGTCTGGAGTGTCATAGGCGCAAATCCTGTTGCCACTAAAGACCCTCCGTGTAGATGAGGCCATTCCTCCCATTTATGTGGTAGTTAGGAAAGAGGGATGCCAGCTCAGGTGTCATTCTCGTTACTCGACCGAGGTTGAACATTACGAGGTTTGTGATCAATAGCCCTCTTGTTGCTTTATAGAGCGACACTAATCTTTCTCTCTCTCTCTTGCTAATCCTGCTCTAGGCACATAAATTACTTTAATAAACCCTGTAAAAATTCTCATTTATAGTTAATCTTTTATCTTCAAAATTTACATATCTAATATTGATTGAATTTTTTTCTTAATGGGAAATTTTAAGAGTGCAGTCCATTTGGACGTAGCTGCTTTAATTTCTGTCGGAAAGGACTTCCTTTCCTAATACAAAAATAACTTATTTTTGAGATATGTGCATAATTCTCTATTTTACGAATTTTTTATTCTGCTTATGTGATCCATTAGCATAGTATAGTAATTACTTAACAATTCGATTAAAATTTTCCATTATATTCCATTACATTAAAACTGTTTAAATGTAATTTTATAGCAAAAGCATGAAGAAAAATTACATTTTCAAAACATTCTCTTTTCATGGAAAATACTTCTATGTAATATTTTTTCTATGTATATATAGTTAGGATTTTTCTTTACAGAGCCTGAATTAAGATTTTTGAAACATTCAGATTATTTTTAGAGTTACTATTGAAATAACAACCAGGCTTCTTCATAAAAATTTCGCTACTTTATTAATATAAGTCCCCCCCCCACTTCTAAATTATATCTTCTAAAAAGTCCAGTTGAGGTAGGGATTCTTGGGAGCTTCCCAAATCGAATAACAAAAACTAAACTTTCGTGACATCAAGAATTATTTTGAAGATTGTCGAATTTTAGATATCCATAATAATAATGTTTACGATAAATTTTACATCTCGCCATATTGACATCAATAGGAGTATTGTAAAGTTTTCATATGCAAGAGTATATTTTTTTTATTCTTGATTATTTTAGGGCCCCGGTGCATAGCATCCATTGACCACTCCCTGCAGAAGAGCTTTCAGTCTGGTTGAAATGACAATTCTACAAATGTTTCACTCACTAAGAAAGTATACACCCCACAATAACCCCCTTTCAGTCCCAAAATAGATTCCAATCGCCTCCCCTGAAATAAACAGCTATCCTATTCATGTGTTTCCCCCCATCCTCGTCAACCATATCTCAAGGTCACTAGACTATTTCATCTTGGAAACAAATTGTCAGAACTTCCTTCTTTCATTCCAACGAAGAGGGTCCCCTCCCTAACAATGACGTGATCTCATGACGTAGTCTAGGGTTACTTTAATTCTCCCCCTTTCATATAAAAAAGCAGAATTAGTGTTTCTGAAGTGATTGAAATCATTATTCATGTAGCAAAATATTCTTTTTCGTAAAATATAGTATTATTAATGTGTATTTAAGCAGTTTATGCTCAATTTTCTTCTAAAGTAATGTTTTAAAAGTTTTGTACGTAGATTGTATACACGTGGCGCCATCTGCAGTCATTACAATAAAGCTTGCCAAACATGGCGTCCGAGCATTTTGGAAGCAAAGATATAAGTATTTTTCGTAATTTTAAAATTTTCTAGACTATTTCTGACATTTTTACATTTCATGGTAGATTTATATGAGTAATTTACGTTCTCAACACAAGTTTCATATCCAAATAATGTGATTTCATTAAGTTAAAGTACCCTGACCTTTTCAGTACATTTAGAAGTCCACCTTAAGGGGAGCATTTATAAGTTAAACAGAAATCAAGGTAATTTTTTTCTACTAAGATATTCAGCGTGCTCCATTCTATTTTTTATTTGTTTTCTTCTTTACTTGCAGATTATTTTTCACTTTAGCGCCTAATATTTGTTTGTGCATTTACTACAGTTTTTAAGTATGAAACCAGTCAACGATTGAGAATTTCAAAAAGCTGGAGCCCCATTTCACAATTACAATTCCTATAAATCATTCACTACTTTGCCTTTCTGGCACTTATACCTACGAGATAATAAAGATATATTAAAACGGATTTGTGCCACGAGTTGGCACACAAGAAAATTTGATTGATATGATATCTAAGAGAGGGTGCTGCTTACCAGAAAGCCTTGGACTCTTGATGAGCGTGTCGCGGAACACAGTCAGAAAATGTAAATTATTTTAAACTCGAAACGTCAATCTTAATGTCAGTTATGGACTAAAGGGATAATTACTTAGGAGTATGAATCTGCCAAATGCTTGTTTTAAACAAATCAAGCCAGTTTATTTTAATTACAACATGTTCCTCGCCGAACGATGTTACTTAAAACTGTTGTCGGATAAGTGCAGTGCGGTATTATTCTAATAGGGAGCGAATGTATTATGAAATGATAATTAACTTGAACAAAACAAGTCGTACGAAATGGTTAGTTAATACTTTTCAATGCAAATTGAATTTGTGAGATGCTAAATTTGAAACTCTACATTATTTATATTTCACTCACGTTTAAAAAATATAAATTTTAATATGAGTTTATTTTTTATAACTGTGAAAAACATTATTACTTACTGTGCTTCCCGAAATGCATAGCTATCAATATGTAACAAAGTAAGTAATAAATTATCTTTATGCAATATTCCATAGTAAAAAGAAATTAAATACTTCTATTGCAATGAAAATATGCAATATCCTATGTAATTATAACTTTTGAAATATACAACAATTGTAATAAAAACCCAAATCTAATATTCTTAAAAAATCCAGGAAAGCCACTTTTTTTAAGGGTCAGGATACATAAAAATTCGATAAAAACGTTCCTAATTTTAAATGCCAAACAAATATTAATGCTGCTATAAAATCAAACTTTCTTAGGATTCTTAACCTACCTATAAATCGTACCACTGAGACACTACAAACAGTTTTTTTTTTAAATATAAAATTTAACAGGAAGATGTGAAGAGAGAGATTCATAATTACTAAACTTGTTCCACTTAATCGCTTAGTCACATTTATTAACCGCTTGGTACATTATTTATTATTAGAATCACTTACCAAGTATCACACATTGATAACCCCTTAAAACTAAGAGATAGGTTTTAAAATTTAGAAGAATATGGTCACCCCCTTGAAATAACAAATGCATTTAAAATCATGCCTTTTAAAATTCGTTCCGACATTATTCCTTACATATACAGGAAAGTTTTGCTTAAGTCGAACGATCAACAGTTTGTTTTGAGGTTAGTTACTTTTTTTGACGTAAGTAAGATGGAGTGACAAGAATAATGCTGTTTCATTAGGACTTGTCAGTGTTTAGATAAACATCTGCGAAGAAATGCAAACGAAGATTGATTGTACTGAGACCGAAGTTGCTTGAATGCTATCGGTGGTAGGAAGAAGACCGTAACTATAAATGAATGAGTAGACTCTCAAATAACTGTTGATTCATAACTTAATGCCGAGAACAGAACAGTGAACATAAAGTGTTATGCAGACACTCTGAAAAATTCGTTCATCGTAAGTAACCTTCGGTACAACACAATGAGCAATGACATATTTTGCATGGCAAAGCAATTTCACATCGGTTCTAAATAGTAGCACAGCTTCTCGCCAAATATGAAATGTTTCCCACCCTGTTTGCCAGACATAAACTCCATCAGAAGATTATTCTTTTAATTTGCATTAATAAAATCTCCCGGAACGCGGTTTTGTGATATAATAAAAGCGGCATCACAAAAAACCTAATACTTTGGTACTTAAACTTTGGTTCGTGGCCCTCAGGACTCCTCGTCGCCTTTCTGGGGGATCCATGAAGCTGTCTTATTCAATATTAAGATTTTCCTCTTTTTCAGAATCTGAATGGATTGGCGAAAAAATTTAACGAGACTCAACTGAATCACTGAATTGCCCCACATGAAAAACTCTACTAGGATATGTATTTCGATTAATTACATTAATTTAACTTTTTGCAGTTGACTCCTTAAGAATTGATTTTCATATAAAGCCCACGTTATGGAAATATTACGAGGAGAGAAATTTAAAAAAAGCGTTAGCAAAATGCGTTACGCACGCTTCTACGTCTGCGCTAAATCTCTGTCCGAAAAAAGAATGAAGAGTTTCTACTTTTTCTTCATTTTTAAAACTGCGATCGTTCTTTTCCTATCAAAATCAGACAAAAAATAATTACAGAATTTGCAAAGATAACGAATTTCGCCACGATACGGCATAACTTTTTTTTACAAAATAAAGAAATTTTGCATTTTTTACGATTTTTTCTAAAATGAGCCAATATTGATGCATTTTTATGAAAAGAGTTTTTAAAACGTTCTGAACAAATTTCTTACCATCAGAATGTATCGAAAGTCTGTACTACGAAAGCTCATACCTAATTTTTTCCCCAATCAGGGATTTAAATTATGATATACTAAAAACTTTTTTTTGTGATTTTTCACAAATAATCAAAATTTTAACTAAACATTTAATAAATTCCTTATTTATTAACATAATCCCACGAAATATTTTTTCCGAGTCTCAAATCTTACTTTCCATGTTTTGTTTAAAAATTGAAAAACTTGCTTAAAAATGACGGATTTTTTTAAAAAAAACTGTGTTTTCTGTCTAATACCCTTTTAACAAGAATTAATTTAAGTAGTTTTTAAATTATATTTTAATTTAAAAATACCATTTCTTATTTTCTACGAGAGAAATTTGGAGAGTATATTTTAAAAATTAAGTTCTCAAAAAATTTAAAACTTTCAAAAACAATTCGCAAACTACATTTACTAGCGTTTCTCATTTTAGCGAACCTTACCTGGCAGCGAAAGCCGGTTTCGAGCCAAGCGACACACTTCATGCCTTAGCTCTTTTGACAAAGAAGTTGGTTATAACAACTGAAAATCGCCAGATTTAGGGATATGTACTGTTTTGGTACGTTGGATAGCAAAGTAACGACGAACGATTATCAAAAATAAACTTTTTTCACCAACACTACCAATATATTCCGTTAGAGTATTCCCTTCGTAGTGGTATCTTCATGAGTCAGTAACAGCCTCCGGACAGAAGTGATTGAGTTAGCCAGGCTTTCTAATGTTCATCTTACTACAATTGATAAAATTATGAACAATAGTGGTATAATCTATATAGGCCAGTAACAACATCCGCATCATGGTGATCATTTTGGCGTAGTGTTTAAGTTACTCAGTTTCGGATCCCGGGTTCTGTCCTCCGGATAAGTGCGCCACGTCAGTTGCAAAACAAAAATTATCAAGTATTATCTGATAGAATACAAGTGAATTTTTAGCTCGTAATACTATTTTATAATTAGAAATAACAAAAATAAAAGTTATTCCCCTAAAAGTCAGCTCAAAGGAAATAAGTACCGTAAAAGAACGTCAGTTTTCGGCAATGAAAAGATTAGTACCGATTCAAATATTTCAACTGCAAGTTAATTTATTCTTTAAAACCTACTAAGCCAAAGCTAATTACTTCCTTAAAACCTACATATATTCCCGAAGACAACACAAAGAAATGTTATTTTTAACTTAGGAGTTTTGTGCAATATAAATTTGTTATTGGTGCTCTCCAGTGTGTTTTGAAAGAAAAGTTAGTTTTGTGCAGGACTCTTTGTTGGGGTTAGCTATGAATATAACTGAAAAAAAATGAAAATTCTGACTATTCCTTATCATTCTGCTCTTCTGAGAAAGTAAACAAATTGCACAATCTAAATCTTGCATTTTTTTTGGTATGGTAATAATTGGTAAAGGATATTGTACGGCCAAAACACTGTTCTGCTATTAATGTATATGTACCATCTAAGAAAGCCTTTGATTTCCCGGAGAAAAAGTTGAATTTGCTGCTAGCGATGTAGCATGCAATAAATTGAAGGAAGCTGCATTAGAAATTAGAGTTAACAAACACATGATGCTGAATTTTCTCAATGTGGTGTGTCAGTGGATGGTACATAGCAACGAATAGGATATTCCTCCTTGAATGGATGTGTGTCTATTATCTCAATAGATACTGGGAAGGTGTTACATGTTAAATTTGTCAAAAGTGTGTAGATTTTGAGATTAAAAAAAAAACAAAGAGTTAAACACCACTCATAATTATGTCACTGCTGTTGCTTATGCCACCTGTCTGATGTAGTCAGATCGAGGCCCACGAAATTCATCATGGCAACGGGCTAGAGATACGCCTGTCGTTAGCTTAAGCTTTGAGCCCATGAAGGTGACAGCACGATTTTGGCGACACCATTCACACCCACAGATTTAACGAACACGTACTCCGTGTGTGTACTCGGTGAATATTTGGTGGCATCGGGCATCGAACCCAGGCCTTCCGGTCTGGCGTCCAATGCTCTAACCTCTAGGCTACTCACGGCCCACTCATAATTATGCAAAATATATAGGTTCATCTGATGCTATGGAACCCTTGGGTGTTTATAGTGTTTTCAAACGATCGGTCGAAATGGAAAAATTAGAGTAGGTAAATTTTTTGGAGACTCAGACTCTGAGGGGTATGACGCTGTAAAAAATATTTATGGTGAGAATACCGTAACAAATTACATACGAGTGATTTGGACACATACAAAAACGTGTCAGAACAAGACTGAGGAAACCGAAATCCAAATGAAAAGGCCTGAGAAGTCGAGGCAAACTGACCGATGCCTTTATCGACAAGTTCCAAAATTGTCATGGCATTGCTATGCGTGGCAATGTAAATGATTTAAAGGCATGCAACGTGCAGTTATTGCAGCAGTTTTCCACTTCTATTTTAATGCAAAACCAATGCATAGTCAATGCCTTGTAGAACCAGATATTTGTTGTAAATATGAACAAGCTGTATTAAAAGATAAGATCTACAGGGATAAATCTAAAAGACTTCCCCAAAGTCTGATCAACCTAATCAAACCAATATAAATGAAGTTATAGGATCAAAATTCTTAGAGAAATGTTTGCCAGGAAAAACGCAAAACTCAAATGAATATTTCAATGGAATTTTTTGGAAATTTATTCCAAAGGATGGTTTTGTTTTATTTTTAACACTACGATTAGGAGGATACATGGTAGTATTTCAGTTTAATAAGGGATTTCAAGGAGATTGATAGATATCTTGAAACATTAGTGTGTTGAACAGTGAAGCAGTGTGACTATTGGTGTATTAACAATGTGAAAGACTTTTCAGAACTTGATGAAATTTGAATAACAGAGTCTAAAAGACATTATTTGTTTGTGGTAAGAGTTGCCAGAAAAAAATAGACTTGATAAGAAGGAAAAATGACTAAAAAATGAGCTTATGGAAGTTGCAAATTATAAAACTGGTAAATTGTAAGTAAGTAATTGTGTAAATAGAAAAATATATGATAAATTGTACAAAAAATGCATTTTTCTCAAAAATACTTTTTTCGTATATTTTGAAAATTTCGAAAATGATAACTCAAAATATTAAACAAATTTGAAATATGCTACCATTTTTTCTCTCGATGTTTTGGAGGGCATGAAGTGAAAGAAAGATCATAATAAGAATAAATTTTATACTATGGCCTAGTATTTGTTTAACTGTGTTTTAAAACAGGGCAAATTTCTTGTATTGGCTTTTGTACTATATATATGTACTATATATGTGTACTCTGGAATTTTATTTCTTTATACAACCAAAAGGTTTTACTTCACGCCCTAGATACTTACATACTGATTAGTTTGATACAAAATTTACACAAATTGGGTAAATCAATTTTCCTGCAGAATTTTTTAAAAAATGTCTTTAACATTTCTTCAAAATTTCCAACAAATTTACTAATTTTCTTGAACTACAAATAATTATTGCATATATTAGATAATCATAGTTTATTTACATGTAAACTTAAGTTTAAAAAAGTATAATTTTTTTCAAAATTAAGGTTTTTTTTTAAAGAGAGTTTTGATCGTATTCGAATACTTTAAACAAGCAGATTAGTATATTATTAAAGGTTTATACACATTTTTTGTATTTTAGTTTTCTGACTTGTAAAACTGTCAGCATGAGTGAAGAAAAAGTACATTTTAGATATTGTATGTTGCTTGAGTTCCAAAATGAGAAATAACATGTGTGATGGAGGCAAAAAGAAACTTGTGTGACGTGTTTGGAGAGGAATCAGTTACAGCTAAGATGGCTTGTGAAGTTTCGCTTGGGCAATTTTTCTAGGATGGATGAACCATATCAAGAAGGCCATCAGATCTCAGTGACGAAGTGCTGGTTAAATTCTACAGAAATGGGCTTCAAACTTAGAATTCAATAGACTACTGTTTTAGATTGCATTAAAAGTCTTATTTTCGTATCGAAACTCTCTGTTTGGGTGACACAAGAATTAAGCGAAAAAATGTAATGGACAGAATTTCGATATGTTCTTCAAATCTTGCTCGCCACAAAAATTTGAAGGGAAGGAAAGGTTTTTGGAGAATCATTTTTGGACTACTTGGTGTCAGATATGAAAAATGGATTGTGTATTAACACGCGGTAAGAAGAAAAGCATATGAAGGGGAGACACTACCACCCACATCCAAAGCTAGCGTACTTCAGAAGAAGGTTATGTTCTGTTATTGGTCATATTGCAAGAATATAGTGCGCTATGAGTTGCTGAAAGAAAATGAAATGGTCGTTCCGGTTAGAAACTTGTTGTTTGAATAAAGAATTCAATATAAAAGTCCATCTTTGGCCAACAGAAAGGGTTTGATTTTTCATCACGACAACGCTGGACTACAAGTAGCAACGCACATCGAATAAAAAATTGTAGAGTTGGGTTCGGAAACTTTACCTCAACCAGCATATACTCGAATAATTATCATCTGTTCAAGTCACTGTAAGACATTCTTCAGAGAAATTAATATATGAATTAGGAATACTTTGTCTCCAAAACAGATGTCTTCTTTTCCAGGGACCTAGATAAGCTTCCAGAACGCTGGCGGACAGTTGTAACTAACAAAGGATGCTAAATCTTAGATAATATTTTAAACAAAAAGTGTGAAAAAACATTTTATTTCTATAAAAACAACAAAACTTTACCTTACACCCAATAGAAACACATCTACAAAGGTGAAGAACTGAATTCATAACTCGCCAATACTGTAGTAAATACATTTAAATTACTCAGCCATATGTTGGAAGTCAGGAAGATGTTCAAAAGCTTGGCGGATCGTGATGTCGGGCTGATACATTAAGGGGTCCCGCAATGATTTCAAATTCAAGTATTGCTAGCCCAATAAATTACAGCAAAAGCATCTTTCGAAGACTGCATGAGTCCTGGAAAAAGTTTATTGTATAATATAAATTGCTTTGAAAAGATGGGCTGTTCCCTAAACATGTTTTTCTTCCTGCTATCAATAAAATTAAAATATTTGTTGCAGCGTGTGCTGAAAAATAGTTTAATATAAATTTACAGAATTGAATTTTGTTTTAAATTTTTGGAATTTTTCATTGGTAATATTGTGGTTTTACACATTTGTACGTTAATTTTTTCCTATTATGAAAAAAAAATCATTGAAGATTTTTGCAATTAATTTCAATTTATTTTGAAAACTCTTGCTCGCTACTTGCGTGGAGCATTGAAATGTTACGTTTCAAATCTATTAAACTACAGAACAATATACATTTTAATCCCTCACATAGTTGTAAGATGGTTTTCATTTTATCCGAAATGCACGTAATAACAATATTTTTAATATAATTTTTATCATTATAAATATTTAGCTAAAATAGAAAACCCCAGTATTCATTCTTTAATAAATTTGCAGGGTTTAACCGAGGGGAAAAAAGATTTATCCCCTAAAATAACAATCATCGGATAGTGTGTCACCTGCAGCATTGTCTTTCAGGAATGTATGTATACAGAGTCGTAAAACTAATTTTAGGTTTTATTACAGTAACTATATACTCCCCTTGAATCTGAAAATAATTAAAAGAATAAAATTATTGCATGCCTTTAAGCGGAAAACGCGTTTTATGTAACCTCCTTATGATTAATTTTACGCATTTCAGCTTGTGCATTTGTATGACTCGTTTTGCTTGAGACATGTTAAGTTTTCGTAAGAATGGTTTCACAATTAAAAGAGGAATGAAAACAACCCACACACTAATTTCCAAAACTCGTAAAAGTTAAGAAACATCTTTCAACGGTTGTATCTCACAAAAGTCACTCTTTCTGCAAGATATATCTGCAGAGATATAATAAAACAGAAATATTAAGGTTAATATTAACATTTAAGTAAAAGGAATGAGCAAAATAAGAATTGAATATATGTATTTCATTAATTCAACAAAAATTATCAATAATCCTTTTGTTAATACATGGATTTTTTAAATGGTTGATATTCCATTATTAATTAATTAACATATTCTTTAAATTTTTTAAAGTTTCTTTGCTTATCCTTTTGATTTTTTCATAAAGATTTCAAAGATAGGTTACCCATAAGAAGTAACAGAGAAAAAAATTAGAAGATTATATTGAAGATTATTAATTTGAATTATATATTAATTTTGATTATTTTGAAGATTATTTCTAGAGAAGATTATTAATTTTAATAAAAGGTAAAATTCTACTTTTATTAAAGGTTGATGTATTTACTTTAATTTACATACTTTGTTTCGATGTTTTAATTAAATACTATCAATTCATTCTAAAAGCTATCTTCTTTCTCAAGCAAGCAAACAAAAGAAATCCTGAAGCACCATTGGCAAAAAAGTAACTTTTTAGCGAATACAAACTCATGAAAGAAAATCTCGTACTCAGTGAACGAAACAAGAAAAAATTCCAAGCTATAGTATTGCTATCTAAAGCACATTGAAGGTTATAATCAATAATTAGTGAACTCACCCTGGTGTATATGCATGGTTGTATATAACAATATGAATTGATAAAAGTTCCTAAAAACATATTGGAATATATTCTGCTATGCATTCCTCGATTCTTGTTCTAGATTTGCAACATTTTGGGATGCCAATTCCCGAATTACACTCTGTACCAAAATTTAGAATCAATGAAAAGTGTGTTGACTTTGCCGTCCAAAAAAAAGAACATCAGAAACATGCAGAAATTCAAGAAATAAGCAATACTTCCAAAAATGACGTTACCTAGTTGGAAAAGGACACTAGATTCGTCTACCATCAACATAATGTGGGGCTGTTAAATTTGTATACAAAAGAAATAAAGACGATCTGCTATTGTAAGATATAGTACTCTACATCATCACAACAGGGGAAATAGTTCTTCGTTTCCATGTAAAACAAGGGAAGTTCAAAATCAATGTCCATACACACATATATTTGGTGGCTGTTATCATGCCACTCTGATGCTAATGGCAGTGATCTCTACGATACGACTCTGTAGAGGTTTTAAAGTAAAAGGAAGATGTTTTAATGGTTGAAATGAGTATAACTCTGCCTTGGTCAAGGGCCATGAGACGATGGCACATTGGAAGGCTTGAAAGAACTATAGTGCGATGGATAAAATAATGCCATTGGCGCATTGACATCTGTCGCACAATTATCTGATATTGCACACCTTTACCTTTCTACATCAGAATAGGGCATTAAGTCGATCGCGATCGGCCGTTGGACTACGAAGACATTTTGGGGGGACCGCTTTTATTACGAGCTAAGAAGCTCTTAGTAAAAAAAAAACATATTAATGGAGCCCCAACGACAGTTAAGCTGCAGAATCGGGTTTTTGTAGTCCTTGCGACTGTGTTTATTTAAGAAAATGATTCATTAAGTGTGTAGGCGATACACGTACTTTCATTGAATGATCACTATGACGCTTAATACGTTCACTGTTGTTCTAAGGGAAAAAGCGATCATTGCAATCCAGCTTAGGAATGAATTTTTCTCCTTACGCCGACTGAAAGTGAGAGTAAACGTTGATGATCACCTCTTTCCGCGATAGCACGAGACTGGCTATTGAGACATTATCCCTCAACCCACGCTTCCAGGGTATTGAGTTCTTGAGTTGATATCATGCCCCACTATGAGGTGGACAAATTAAGTACGTAAGCCAGTTTGAAGTCCATCGGTTCCCGTATGTCCTCCGCTCACTGCATACGTCAACGCTCATAGTTGTTCCAGCACTCACCTTGATAATTTTGTGTCATTTGTATTTCTGTAGTAAAAATGGGTCCTGTTTTAAAAGAGTACAATATCGGAAACAAGACTTAAAACATACAATTTAAAAAAAAGAATGGTCACACCTACGCAACTGGGTGGACCGTAACACCTTAAACACGTTATAAGAAGCTCTTACCCTGGAAAAGTCCGCCCACCTATGGTGTAAAATTCTAATAGAACCCTTTCCCGTCGAAATTTGCTGCTTACAAGAAAAGTCCTTTTCTGTTTCGGGCAAAAAAGATATGTCATTTGAAAAAAGTGTTTAATTTTTTCTAATAATAACTAACTAAAACGGTTTCCCAGCGGTTAAAAAATTCATTAATTCGGGGTTTATTATTAGGGGCTTTTACCTTCTTTTTTTTAACCTAAGATAAGGAAAAATTCGTTAAATAGGGTTTCTTTAAATCGAGGTTCGACTGTATTTTTGTCAGGATTTTAAAAATGATGAGATTTCTGGAAAGTGCAGAATAGAATGAGCAAAAAAGACTCGCACTTTATGTAAAACCCAAAACACTAGCTTACTACCATAAATAACTGTAAGCAATAACTCATTAGAAACAGAAAAAAAAAATAATGTACAATTATCTAAACGTTTTCTGAGTCTGCTTCAATCATATCAAGATTTACCGTACTACTTCAATTTTTTTAAAGATTTTAGGAGACAATTGTTCAATTATCTCAAAAGAATACATTATAAGTTATAAATGCAATATTTTACTTCTAGCGAAAGATTAATTAAAAAAGAAAATAAACTTCTTAGCATCCTTCAGAATTCAGAAGAATGAAAAACAGTTTTTCTTTGTTGTCTTAGCCTTTGAACAAGTACGGTATACATTGTGCTATGCAACAAATCCCATTTACAAAAAGGCCTTCAAAGTAAAAAAAAATAATAACAGGAAGCGGAATACAAGGAAATACATATTCAGAAGATTCAACAAGGTAACACTCATATTCGCGCTTTTTCACAAGTCATGCATTGGCAAAAATTTTTTATTTCTTAGGAACCTGAAAACCACAAAGACAATGCGGGTGAAGATGGAAAACAAAATTCCCTCGTGAATAAAAAAAGAAGCTCAAAAGTAGATATGAGCTTTTAATATTCGTATTCAATCTGATTTAGAAAGAAATGCATATTCTTTTTCTTCACAACCTCAGAAACATTTTTATTTTACTCTGAATAAAAGTCGGTTATGGAAAGTAAAATATATTGTGAAGAAAATGCTAAGACTCTTGTAAAAATCACATTAGCTGGCAACATTATTTATGGGAACATCAAACAATGTAGATGGAAATTTTTGATTTCATGGTTTTTACAAATATTTGTATATATCCATATATTTTGCACATATTAAGTTAATATATGCAAAACAGGACTTTTGGTCAAAGCATAAGAAAAAATTTAACTTTTTTTAAAAATTAAGATTAAAAATTCATGTTTTTTATTTAGTTTCTTTTAAAATAATTTAGTTTAAAGTTTCAATTTTCTGAGTTTGTTTTAATTTCAGTTTCAGTTTTTTTAGTAAAAGTTTCAATTTGAATTTCAGTAAATATAAAAGTTATTAATTTATTATTGTGAAATAATACAAATATGCATTTGAAATAATTTAGACTAAATTTTTGACCGATTTTCGCCAAAGTAAATACATCGGATCCCCTTGAAATTTAACCATTTACATGAAACTATTTTACTTACAGAACATTCCTTTAGATTAGAGAAACGGAACCATTTAATTTGACGCCTAAAGTTATGTAAAATTTACGCCATTCCCCGCCCCCCCCCCCGAATTTTTGAAGCTAAACTTCAGAACCTTTTTATACAATGATCTACTCCTGAATCTCTAATTGGAATGACATAGAGAAATATTTCTGTAAAAGAATGACACTCTATTCGAGATGTGAAAAATACTTTCGTGTAATAAATAGCAAATAATCTCTATATTGCAGTTTCTTGCAAAAACTAATTTATCACTAGATTTCAAAATTCAGTTTCCATTTTCAAAGCATTGACAAAGCATCATTTCAAGTAAGAAGATATTACCAGTGTAGGGGGTACGACAACCCTTTTTTCCCTAAAACATATTTATTATTACTGTACATGAGTACACAAGCGTTTCAAATTTTATAATATAATGGTTTTTTTATTACAAATGACAGAGGTATTTGACAATAAAATAGCAATTAAAAAATAACAAATATATATATATATGAAGCAGTAATTTTCTCGATCGACATCCTGCTTCCCAATATGGATCAGCAGTAGTCGTTCCTTGGAGAGCACTGCAGTGGAGAATGTGGTAGCAATCCATGACAAATTGGCCTCGACAGATGGGGTAGAAGGGATCAGAAGCTACTAGAGGCTGAAGACTGCAAATAATGGACTAGTCTATTTTAGAGCTATAAAGTAAGTTATTCAGTTTTTAAGAGGGAAAAATTTGGCAGTTTAAGGGAAGAATTTGGCAGTTATAGGGAATTTTTCCCTAAAGAATCTTCTGGAAAACTGAGAAGAAAGCATTCCTTACAATGATTAAGTTAAACATTTATGAAAAGAGAGAAGTTAATCTCTACGGGATGAAGAAGTAGTGCTTACAATTTAATTTAAATTAAAAGAATTCGCAATAGCGTAGAAATTAATTATGTGGTTTGAAATAATGAGTTATTTCCTGTCACAAGGAAAGGTTAGAAAGGAAAAGATGAGTTATTTCCTGTCAAGGTTGGGAAAAAATCCTCAGAAAAAAAATTAATTTGGAATAATTTCCCCATTTTTGTAAAACTGTATGTATGATAAATTGAATGATTAAAGTAATTGTACATTGTATTTAGTTAATGTTTTAATGCAATAATCGTAAAATAATAAATTGCTTCATTGCATTTGTATCCTGTTTCCTAAGAATTTTTACAACATACTTAATCATGTGTATCAAGGTAACATTATTTCTGATTATGAGAATAAAAGATTTTTGTATGAAAGTGTGTAGCATTTTGTTTGAAATGTGTATTTAATTAAAAAATATAATCAAATATGTACACACATTTTAATGGAAGTAGCTTTTAAGGGATAGAAGTATATTATTGTACATTTAAAAAGTAATAAAAGAATATACATGTGTATAGATAACAATATGTAACAGAAATGTAAGGTAAAAATGTTGTACCGTTAGATTCTCTAAAAGTGAGTTGTATTTTAGGTCCTATTTTCATCTAATCTGATCATTATGTGCCTGTTATTTAGTAAATATTAAGATTGCTAATATATGAGGATAATTTCTAGATTAAAAAATAAGTAATTAAAAGTGAAATGCCACCACAAACAATTTCTGTACATTATGGTGTACAACACAATGAAGTAATACTGATAATTTTTAAGAAGTTGAATTCCATCAATTTTTTCCTAAAAAGGAATTTGTCTAAAAAAGTTCTGGAATCATCCTGTTTGTTATAAAGGGATGATGATTGTCTATAATGTATATTTATAGCTAGACACTGAATAAGAATAAAAAACTATAATATATTTTTCTAAGTTATACATCAATGGGACATAATTATTTAACCTTGTTTAGTTTCCAAAATTTTTAACCTGATGCAAATACTGATGAGTATACATAATAATGAATGCATATACACGTGCTAGAAAAAGTCTACGTTCACATATTGTTGCTTACATAAAAAACAACAAAAAATTTAAAAACTGGAATTTGAAAAAAAAAGAATTTAATTATATTTTATTTAGTTTATTTCTAGTATTGAGAATAAAAAACTAAAGTAAACTGGGTTTGCTTTCATAGCTTTTAAAATAAATACAGGTTTGTAGCAATACTAACAAAAATCAAGTAGAAACAGTCTGCGTTCACTGTTTTAGTAGTAACCATAAAAATTATTTAACAAGGATGATGAGCTATTTAATAGCTGGTTGGGATTAACACCGTCTTTTGAGAACATCCTGAAGTCGTTTCAGTATTGAATTATTAAGTCTTGTGGTTTCTTCAGTGCTTATCTTTTGACATCTCTTCAGCATATCCTTGCTAGATGTGTTGACGAGTTATGGGCTCCAACAAATCCCATAGGTGTTCTGAAGGATTCAGATCAAATGACTGGGGGCGGGGGCATGTACAATTGATTTGGGACATTATACATGAGCCAAAGCTTCACAATCTCAGTGGTATGCTTAAAATCGTTGTCGTGTTGGAAATGAAATGACGATCTTAGGCTGAGTTTGGCAGCACTTTCCTTTAAATTGTTTTTAGGACATCAAGGTAATCATATTTGTTCATAATTGATTCGATATACTCCAACTTGCCATGCACCCCCACAGTATAACTTCACTGCCAAAGTAATTTCCCATTAAACTAAATGCTCTCAAGGTTTTTTTCCATACCAATCTACAATATTTTATGCCAAGGATACAAAATTTGCTCTCTTGGAGAATATCACAGTTCTTCAGAACTCTGGAGGCTTATGTATATGCTCGTTTGCAAAAGCTATCTTTTGGCTTTTGAAACATAAGACTTTTTGTGAACCACTCGACTACAGTATCCGCCCTTTTTTAAGATTTTTTTTGTAACACCCAAACAAATTTTTTTGGAACTTCTCGTGAATGTTGCAGTTTGAGTTTCCAAACGCGAATTATTTTTCACTACGGATATCATACTTCATTTTTCTCTGATTGCAAGTTTAGATGGACGACCAGAACGAAGTTTGGCTGTGTAAACTTCTGTATATTTAAAGTTATAAATAACATGCTGGATTGATGAGCACTGCCATCCAATGGATCTGATTATATCCCGAAGACTTTTTCACAATGATTTTAAGCTCATTGATATTAATTTTCTTACTTTTATTTTCCATGTCCTTGAATTGCTTCATATCTCACAAAAACATTAAAATTATTACATCACACAACTGCACTCTGCTTTCCACTTTTGGTTCCATATATATACATGTGAAGAAATTTCTGTAATTAAAATTTTTTGTATTGAAGGTATACTAGTTATATGGCTGGAATACTTATATTTTTTATTTTAATCAAAGTTTTTACAAGATACCTGTTTATGTGTATAATGTGAATTTTTTTTATCTATGTTGAAGGAATAGATTTATTTATTATGTTGCTTATTTTTGTTAATATCTTTAAATGCTGTATACTTTTAATGTATTATAAAACTCCAAATCTGTATGCATTGCCACAGAAATTCAATTGTTTCAAATATTCCCTATAGTGTGGCACAGTGAATGATATTGTTAGATTTGTTTGGCACCCATAGCTATAAGGTTGGCCACCCCTGTATAAGAATTAACTCTTCAGTGGAGTACAAATCTTCGTTGTTGTAGTTGAAGGAAAATCCATTTTCTTACACTTTAGTTACTGTAACAATAACATGAAAGGGATGAAATATTTTTCTTTTTCATAAACATATAATACATTTCTAATGTATGTGTGTGATGTGTTTCATTATATATAATATATTCTTTTGAATATATTATATATTCAATAAATTTTCATATTTTTTTAATTATGTATATATATTTTAAGAAGAATTCCAGAATATTCTTGTTTGAAATTAAAGTATAAGATTAATAAATGGTTCAATAAAATTGATAGATTGTGGTAGTTGTGTAACTGATGGAACATTTTTTTTAGTTAACGCAAAGCAAAAGTTTAATTATGATCTTGGGTTGACTTGTTTTTAAATTTCAATTGTTAGTAATTTATTCCAAGATCAATCTACAGTGAATCAAAAAATTAAGTTTATAATCATATAGTTAATACTTAAACGAAAAATACCCATGAATGTTAATCATGGACAAAATGCTCAGTAAACATATATAAAAATGGCTTAGCATTTTTTTAATGTATATTTAGGAATAGAGAATTACTTTAAACAGATCAATTCATATGAGTTATACAACAGTTTCTTTTTCACAAATTTGTATAATTAAAGTGAATAATTTTCTTACATTGAAGAGGAGGAAGAAAAAATTACAACATAAATATCTAAAACATTTCATTAATTCAAACAAAGTACACAAGTGTGCTTACATCCCTTTTAATTATTTACCTAAATGAGTATTTCTCCATTGAATGAATTTTTTTAATTATATATCATTTTCTAATATATATCAGAAATTTTGCAGCAAGAAATATCCTTCATATTGAACTTTACAATAAGTGCTACAGTTAAATTATCAACATTCAATCTCAAAAAATCTTTCAAATGCTGAATTAGTTCCAGACCATTCTTTAACATATTGGAAACATGTTTGGTAAAAATTCTGCACTTCTTTCGTAAACTTTTCCACTATGCCCAGATTTGATTCTTCTAAGTTTGACAATTTTCTTTTATTATTAAAGGAACAAATTTTTCTTCAAATTGTAATTTTTATTAAATTATTTTATTTTTTGTCTGGAATACCATTTATCATATTTTACACCATTTTAACAGATAACAATGCAGAGATGTTCTGAAAACAGTAATACAAACTCTTAAATTTTGTAAAATGTTTATTTCAGTACCTTAACTTCCAAAAATTTAAAAAATACAATGTGTTCTCTTTATTTTACCTTCTAATAATTTTTTTAAAAAACTTGATAAAAAGTAAGACAATTTATGATTAAGATTATTATATTTGAGCATGCACAGGAAAATTTTACCATTATTGACTGTACATTGTAGCATTTTTTGATTGTTTTTGATTTAGCAAAAACAATTGATATTAGGTACCGTTTCATAATATGGATTAAACATAAATACATACAATACAATTTTCATCAAATCAAGACTGCGAAATGCCACGATATACAGCCAATAGTGGAAATTATCCCTGTACACATTGGAACACAGTATTAATAATGATGGCAGTGATTGATGTAACTTTTTGTTGGCTGGCATTATTCGACAGTATAACATGCAAGTACTGAATTTTCTTGATTAACACTTAAATCCAGTACATAAATACAACAAGTAGAAAAACAAGCTCCAATAACAGTCAAATTTTTTTTTTATTTTTAATGCTTTTTAAAAAATACAACACAAAAGAAAAAAACTAACAAACACAAATTAAAGAGAAAGAAAAAAAACACATTAGAAAAAGTGCCCAAAGTCATAAGCTCTCTAGCACTCCAATATCCAGCAATCTCGGAGTCAATCTTGTAGAGTGCCTTGCAGCGTTGGAGATGTTTTCCGTTCATTAACATGGTTAAATTATAGAGGTGGACTATAATAAACTTCCTGATCAATTTAAATGCTCTCCCAAGCAACCATGGCCTGTCACTAAACGCAGTCGACCCAATTCTTGCCATTAATTTTGACCTGTATCTTGATTGGGGACAGTCAAATTCTACTATAGATTTATCTAGAGTAGATAACGTTATAAAGATGCAATTGCAGGATACAGCAATTTGGGAATTCAGCTGCAATAAAAATAGTAATTTTACATTTTACCTTTACAAACTAATATATCATAATTATAAATAAATTTAAACAAAAGTATGACAGCTTCAATTCATATTTACCAATAGATACTATAATATACAAATCTTTCAGATTTTTTAAAAACAAATGAATAAACTTCTATATAAACAATGTCAAAAAGTCAACATTATTTCAAGCAGAAATATTGAAATACATTGTACTGAAAGCATTTTATAACAAGAGGCAGGTGGAAAATTCCCTCTACACTTTGCATTTCTATAAGGAAGCTCTCATGTTTACTAAAGGTTTGATCAACTTATTTACACTGGTCTTTTCAAGTTTAGGATATGTAAGTAGAAGTAATATAACATAAATCTAAATATATATATATTTCACTTTTAGAAAATTGTCCTCATTACAATAAGGGATTAAAATTCATAAACTGCTATTGTTTTTGTTGATAACTATTAAAAGGTAAGTTATGTATGTGAATTTAAATGTGGTTCCTGAAAGTAAGTTTCTATCCACGCCTGATTTGTAACTGTTATAAATATTCACAAGTTTTACTAATGATAAGACTATTATGACACCTTATTATGTCATACATATAAAATTCAGTTATTGTTTAAAAAAATTAATGTAGTTGACTCATTAACATGTATTGGAATGCTAGTAAATATGCAAAACTGGTTTTGCTTTTTTTTCGAGGACTAATTTCAGTGCCACAAATGAACAATTATATTTTAGGAAACTGTAGAGAATAAAACAAATAGGTTCAATTTTAAAGTTTTAATTTAATTTTAAGTATAAGTAAAAAAAATAAAAACATAGCAACATATTTTATCATAGTCAATGTGAGCAAAACAAGCCCAATTATCAAAAATATTATTAGTATAACTGCACCTGAAATAATAAAGACTATGTCTGAAAATTAAGCCTAAATGTTTATAACATTGTTTAATTTACAATTTTAAACATTAAACAGTAATTATGTATTATCACAACAATCGCCAACTCTTCTAATAACTCACCAAGTGTGCAACCATATGCTTCATTTCATATAATGTCGCCAACAGGTTGTAATAATATGCAAGTACCCATTAAATTTCAGAAGATTTTATAGGATAATGATAATCAAATTAACTCAAAAGAAAAGTCACAAAGATGCTCATTTCAAAAATTGGTTTAATTTTGTTGAATCAAAGAGATTATCAAGCAATGTACTTCTTGAAACTATGGATAAGGCACAGTTTGTTGTTAATTTCACCATTCTGCAAGTAAGATATATTTCATCATTTAGTTAGTGACTCCAAAAGTGATCATACACTTACAAATCTCAATAAAACATATGAAAATTAATATATCAGAATTATAATCTTTTAAAGTAATATCTGCAACTTGCTCTTAATGGAATAATCAAACCAATTTGTAAAACAAATTGTGACTTACTATTTTGAAAAATTAATAAATAAAAACTGTTATAAAAATCTTGGTAAACTTAAAAATCTCACAATAGTTATAATTATTTGTATTTATTTTATTAATTTAGCACTTAGTAGGAAATCCTTTAGTGTTCACAATAGCTTTTAAATGTGTTAGCAAAGATTTGAAAAAAATTCGGTTGAATTGTCGAATTGGCCACTTATCCCGCCAAGTGTTTTTTCGCCAAATCGATAATTGCTCCAAATCTGGTAACCCTCGTGGTTTTGTATCAGTGAGGAAGAAGTCAGATCACGGCGTAAAAACGCGCTAAGTTGGCGATTTTTGAAAATTTGCTGGACCAGTGGCCGATTCGACAATTTCACCTAAAATTCACCATTTCCTTTCGTAAATTCTGCATCAATATACTCAATTCTTTAGAGATTACTGATATTAGTTCACATTTTGTTTGTCTTCTTAATCTAATTTCAAGCTCTCTTAATATATACTCTTTAGTATTTAAATTAGATGAATGAGGTGGGTTTTTCAAAACCTGGGGACAATTACACACCAGTGAGTGAATATAAACGTCCCACTGTTCAGCTACTCGAGGTCTTTTGGCAATGGGCCTTGTCATTTTGAACCATGGTCAAGTGACGAGGACAACACCTTAGCTGGAACCTCCCTCTCCTAACTTCCACACTACACCAACAGGAGGATGTCCGAGCTCTTGACAGATTTTACGTGCTTCGCTCCCCTACATGGCGGGACTTCAGTGGTGTGTACTAGGCTCTTACTCATGACACACCACAGGCTACCGTAGCCAACAGAGGCATACATTAAAAGCAATGTGCTTGGACTCTTACCTTGATAAAATATAAAGTTGTCACCAATACCTAAATTTTAAGCAGATAATTTCAAGTTGTTAAGATCCTTGCAATTTCTAATACCATCAATACATATCAAATTATCTATTACTGAAGCTGACATACATCCCTCCTCACACACAAGAATACCTCCACGATTCACTGTTCCCACAAAATTCTTAGGATTAAGTTCCTTGCTTATTCTTCTTCACACTATTATATACTTGCTGGAGCCAAATATGTTGAATTTGTTCATCTGCAAATTGGAAATTATTCCAATTGTTTCAGTTTCAGACTTTTTTATCATGGATTTAGCAAAGAAAAATCTAAGCTTTCTATTTTCCAAACAAAAACTCTTCTTTTAGCACAACATTACAGTCTTGAGTAATCTGACCTGATAGGAATACTCATCAACCAATTTCGGTAGAAATTGGGGAACAATGGTGAATCTTTCAGCTAATTCTACAGAATTTTTGGCAGACTCAAACAATAACTTTTGATAAATTTACTAACAATAAATGGAAACTTATGCAAACTATTTTAAACATCCTTTTCTTGAATTAGTTTCTATTTCAATCTTTAAAAAACTTTATCATATACTTCCCCATTGAATGAGGAACATTTTTGTAATGTTTTACACTGTAAAACATTACATTTTTTTGTAATGTTTTACACCTTTACAAATATTGACGATAACCAATTTTCGAAAACTTTTTATCTTGTATAACTATGAGCTATTTTTATGCAACAATAATAAAATAGAATATTTTTAAAAAAACAAACCAAGATTAAAACGAAAGTTTTTTTTGTATGTCACCGCATTGCAGGAATAAAAAAAAAGAGTAAAAATCAATATTTTAAAAAGATATTCATCCAAAAGTGTTTTGGTGTACTATTACTTTAGTTACGTAAATATCCTCCACATTAAAACCATCCACTCATACTCAAGGGGAAACCTAATTGGCAACCATGCATATAATGAATCTGCACATATGAAATTTAATCTCAGCCGAAAGATTCCCACATCCAAGTGAGCATTTAATGCATCTCAAAATGAACTGATGTTAAATTGAATGCTTTTAAAGTCTACTTACATAGGATATATTGGCATTTCTCTTCAAGAACTCCTTTTTCCATGCAGTTATAGTTTTACAACGAGTTCTGCAAGAAAGGTATATTTCATCATTTAGCTATGCAATCTAAATAATAAATTAACAGAAACTGACACTAAAAAGTGAATGCTTATTTCGTTGACTTACCTAGTATTTATTGGCTAGCTTCTGCTTTTTGTAAGTCTGAATTCTTCATGACACCACTGGGACCGAAAGATTCAAATAATTCGCTCAGGACTGCGAAAATCAATCGACGATATTTTTTCTGTGTTTTCAGCATTTGCATTTACAGAATCATCTGCCATATTTTTTTTAAAAAAATTATTCACAAAAAAAATCTGCTCATATTTACAACTATCCACTCTAAATCACCAGACAATATGGCGCACACACAGCTAGCTATTCGATTTTGGCGGGATAAATATCTTCCCTAATCCCTACTTTCCCTAGCTTCAGTTCTCCTTCCACCTGCTCACTAATAGAACCAGCTCATTTGTATTCAGTATTTAGGCGCTAGTATCAGAGAAGCTAGGTTGAACCAGTATAAGTAGGCGAAAAGACAGCCATGTTCTGTAAAAAGTCGGAACGGAACCACGGTCACGTGTCGCATGGCTAGTTGGAAGATGCTATCTGTGTCCAGATCCTTTTTTTATTGAAACCAATTATAAAATCCTCGTGCACCACAAAGTATCACACAGGGCTCACAGAAGTAAGTATCAAGCGCACAATACAAAAAAATACAAAAAAAAATGAATAAATTTTTAAAAAATAAGAAAAATAATTTTTAAAAAAATCTCTTGAGGCTAGGAAGAATTACGAATACTCATAACAAACTCACTGAACTTTTCAAAAGTACTTCTGGTGGAAAGCAGTTGAGGAAGATTCAGAGGCCAATTTACATTAGTCCCTTGAATGCCAGTCTTAGGATATTCCGTTCTCTTTCAAACTGGAACACAGAGGGAACACATGTTCTACATTTTCCTCGCACCAATATCGCAATCACAGGAAGATGAGGAACTAAATTCAATTTGTTCAAGTAGCTTTTAAAGTTGCCATAATCAGTTAGAAATTGGATTATTTTGTTAGTATAAAACTGATGGCAGGACAGTCTCTCATTAATGTTTGGAAAAAATTTCTTTGTTACACTCCATTATTTGATGTGAGATATTCTTGGTTCCAAGACTACACCATTCGTTCCTTCATAATCTTCTTGTAAAATGACTTAGGAATATTAACGGCAATGTCAATTTTGCGCTTGTTGCAGCCTTGACTAGCCAATCGGCCGCTCATTTCCTTCCATTCTCCAGATCCTTCAAATTTTTAATAGAAATTATTTTCATTCAGACGAAATTAGTGAGGGCTTTTTATTTAAAAACGCTTTCAAATGTTGAAAAAGGAACCGCGTTATAAATGGCCACTTAAACAGAGACATCCTTTTGGGTCATTTCATTTTGTAAACATCCGCAGAGAGAAGGAATCCACTGGAGGGCAACAGATTTAAGCAACTGTTGTAATTTTTTGATAGAGATCTGGCATTTTAATGTAATGATTGTAACAGTTTGAAATACATTTATCAAATATGTGCTTGGAATGACTCTTCATTTTTTAATGTTTCTCATAATACTTTATTGACTGTAAAACCCAGCTTTAATTTGAGTCATATGCGTTTTTTGGGAAGGTCACACCAATATTCACACTCTTATCGCTCGCGTCACATAACCTTACTTACCGTCGCCTATCCGGTATAGTGGTTAGCGACGCTGATTGCTGTGCCATAGGACCTGGATTCGAATCCCGGAGAAGACATGAATGATCATAAACGTATAGTGCCTTTGCGGCATGGGAGTACTTTAAATAGCCGTCGAGCCGCAAGTCCTCTCGTGCGATTGGTGGAAGGGGAAAAGAGATGGGAGGCCACTGAGCCTCTCCCAGGGTGTTCTCCCTCATAATTGGGGAGGAACCGAGCTAAATCATACTGTCACCTAAATGATGCTCAAGGCTACGACCAACGATATGCGTACATCTACGCTTTGCCATGATGAATTCCGTGGGCCTGAATCTTACGCTGTCGAGAACAGGTGGCATAAGAAACAACAACAATCTTACTTACCTCATGAAAAATTTCTATTGATAACTATTTTTATATATATTACGACACAGAAATGCATAACAAGAAACTTGCGAAAAATCCTCTGTTGTTCCAGCATCGGACCATTGCTTCTGATGCAGAATATTCTAAATATACTCATTTTCATAATTTTAAAGGAAATTCTTTCGATTAATGTATCAATTTATATTCAAAGGTAAAATGACTTCTGCTCTACTTGTTTCTGTTATAATACAATATTAAAAATACAGATATTTTTTTTACTAAGGAATCGTATCTCGATGCTCATTTAACATTTCTTTACTTAAGATTTTATTTTTTCACTTAGAGATTACTATTTTTAGAGTAAAATTTGCCTTAAGAGATCCAAGATTCTCATAAGAGAGAGAAATTCATTAATACTGCTAATCTAACAGCGAAATCATTGAAAACATATATTTAGAGAGAAAAAGCCAGTTACATAAACTGTGTGCACTATACACCAAACTACTGTTACAAGAAACGTTCACGGAACAAGATATATAAATAAAACTAGCTTTCATGGCCCGGCGTTGCACGGGCTTATACTGAGGGTATAACTTAATCCCCATGTTAGTTTCCTCCTTTTTTTTCTGACGCCAACACTTTTGTGTGGTTTTGACGCGTACGATGTGAGTGCATGACCCGTGAGTGCGTGTCATGGCTTTGTTACTTAACATTTTCCCTTCTCTTCACAAATTCTCGATTCTAGTACCACTGAAGACCCGCCGTGTAGGGGTAAGATGCACTTAAAATCTGTCGAGAGCACAAACGTCCTCCCGTTGGTGTGGTGTGGTAGTTAGGAGAGGGGGTTCCAGCTCAGGTGTCGTCCGCGTCACTTGACCATGGTTCAAAATTACGCTGACCGTCCCCAAAAGGCCTCGTGTAGCTGAACAGTGGGACGTTAATATTCACTCAATCTTCACAAATTCAGCACTTACAATATTATTTTTCAAAATTACTTTGATATCTTTATTTCTTTCCTCTCCGCTTAGCCCGGCGTTGCACGGGCTTTTACCGAGTGAATAACCTCATCCCCTTGGAAATTTCGTGTTTCCCTCAGGCCGATAGCACTTGTGTATGTGTGTGTATGTGCGCGATGTGAGTGATTTCTTTAACTATGTCATAAAAACTCCCTTTTTTGAAATTTGTTCTTGCGTTGGTGTGGTGTGGTAATTATTAAAGATGGGTGAAATCTCAGGTGTCGTCCTCGTCACTTGAGCATGGTTAAAAATTTCGACGTCCGTCACCAAAAACCCTCGAATAGGCAAACAGGGCGACTTTAAAAATCACCCACTTACTTTCCAATTCTTTCGTTGCAATTTTTTTCCCCCGGAAACGAAAATGTAGCCTTTTTAAAAATAGTTGTATGCTGAAAAAAAGACAAAGTATAAATTTTTCAAATTACAAAATTTCCCTACGATTTTAATTCTTGGAGTAAAATTGTGAGGATTTTTTGAAATATTCGAATCGGGGGGGGAAAGTTTCATGCAATTACCTTTATAAAAGAAGAAATTATTAAATGATTCATTTAAGTATTTTGAGTGTTTTATTAAAATTTGTTCAAAAAAGTTTTTGGCTTTTTTTTAAAATCACTGATTCTAAAAGTTTTAAAAATCATTTTTATTTAAGAGTAACGATGTTGATTCATTTTAGAAAAAATCATAAAATATGCAAAATATCTTTGTTTTCTAAAAAAAAAGTAATTTTTAAATTCTAAAAAAAAAAAAGATATTTTTCGGCATTTTAATTTTTTAATAACTGATTCTAAATATCAATGAACTCTTTAAAAATCATTTTCTTTTAAATTCATCGATATTTATAAAATACAAAACTATAACTATAATATTTTTCGAAATTACTTTGACTTCTTTGTTTCTTTCCTCTCCCCAGGCCCGGCATTGCACGGGCTTTTACCGAGTGAATAACTTATATATATATAATCCCCAGGGGAATTTGCTTTTTCCCTCATGTCGATAGCACTTATGTGTGTGTATGCGCGCGTTGTCAGTAATTTCTTTAACTATGTCATTAAAACTCCCTTTTTCGAAATTTGTTCTTGTGTTGGTGTGGTAATTAGGAGAGAAGGGTGAAAGCTCAGGTGTCGTCCTCGTCACTTGACCATGGTTGAAATTTCAATGTCCGTCGCCAAAAACCCTCGAGTAGGTGAACAGTGCGAGTTTAAAAATCACTCACTCACTTTTGAATTCTTTCGTTGCAATTTTTTAGCCCCCCGAAATGAGAACGTAGATTTCTTAAAAATAATTGTATGTTGAAAAAAGACAGAAAAGTTGAAATTTTTCAAATTACAAAATTTCAGTACTACTTTAAATCTTGAAGAAAAATTAAGAGGATTTTTTGAAAAGTTCGACACACGGGAAAAAAGTTTCTTGCAAATATCTTTTTTCAATGAAGAAATTATTAAATGATTAATTTAAGTATTTTGAGTGTTTTATTATAATTCGTTCAAAAACTGAAACGTAACATTGACCTTCACTAATTCTACCGCGCATGCGCAAAAAACTCAAAAAATCTTCCCAGTGGTTTTTTAAACTTTTCATGATAGCAAAAACGGTACTTTACGAAAATCACAAAAAAAATTTTAAAATCCGTAATTTTTAAGCAATTTTTTCAATCTTCGTACAGATTACAGATGATATTTTTTTACACACGAAAAAAACGTTTCGTGCGATAATTTTAATAAATAACGAAGTTATTCAACGTTGAGTAAAAATTTAGTCTAATATTTAAAAAAACGCAGAAAAAAAGTTTTGGTCATTTTATTTTTTAAATGAATGGATCTAAAAAAGAAAGGCTTGAAGTTACTTAGTGTAGAATATCGATTTAATAACACGAAAATAAATTTATACGCAACGATTTAGAAATAATGTTCATAAAAACTCATAAAACTATTCTGATGCTTGATTAAAAAAAAAAATCATTTATTTTATAATAGATAGTTTTTAGGAATCTAAAATAATAAAATAATTTTCAGGTTTTCATTAATCGATCAATCGTTACTTACAGTTAGCTTAAAAATGTCTCTAGAACGTATTTTTATCCTAAATAATAGGCGATATACTTTTTATTAACAAATAATTAATTTAATAATAAAATAATAGAAACATTCCTTTGATTTTAAAAAAATATATTAATTTAAATCCATTATCAATAAATGCTAATAAAAAAAATTCTACAGATAATTCTTGAAACGTTTGGGTGTTTGATTAAACACATGTAAATGTTAAAAATCCACTTTTGGGGGAAAACCTAGTTATATGCTAACATTCACTGAAAAAAACATTAAAAAAAAAAGAATACTATTTGATAAAAACATTTAATTTTTTTAATTTTAATTTTATGGTTTTTCATTCCACTCTGTGTTAATTAAATTATTTAAACACGTATCTGCGAAAAAAAGTATATTATAAAAAACTAACTTATTAATTATTTTCTAATAAAATTAATTAAAATTGCTCATTTAACAATTAATTGTGACATACCATTTGCTTACATAATGGCAGCACTGAAAATGAAGTAAATTTCAGATCAGTGGGGATGCAGCAAGTGAATTCAATCATTGAAGAAGTTATTCAAAGTGAAGTAAAAATTGAGACTACTTTTTAAAAATTCTTTAAAGAAAAGTTTTGGGAATTTTATTTTTTTAATGAATGGATCTAAAAGAGAAAGGCTTGAAGTTAATTAGTGTAGAATATCGATTTAATAACACGAAAAGTAATGTGTGGCGACGCAATGTCCAGTAGGAGAAAAAAAATTAAGACAAGTATGAAAAGAGCAACCGGCAGGTTTCTGCGAGGCATACAACCTCCTTTGCATTGACCGCGAACGGCAGTGCTGCAGTTATAGTCTTGAGTGTAGTGGGAGCTCTGAGCACTCTGCCACAAGACCAGTTAACCAATGTTTGGCTAAATGTAAAATCGCGTATTTTAAATTATTTTAAAAATCATTACCTTCATTTTAAGGGCATAATTTTTACGTTAATGCTCTCAAACATCACCATTTATTTGCAAAAATAACGTACTTTGAAATAAAAAATGTACAAATTACTACTTTTTAATTTATTTCTCAGAAAAATATAAGTTTACGAAAATCACAATTTTTTTTTTAAATCCGTAATTTTGAAGCAATTTTTTCAATCTTCGTATATGTTACGGATAATATTACTGTACACACGAAAAAAAGGTTTTGTGATATTATCTTCATAAATGACGAAGTTATTCAATGTGAAGTAAAAATTAAGACTACTTTTTAAAAATTCTATAAAAAAAAAAGTTTTGGGAATTTTATTTTTTAAATGAATGGATCTAAAAGAGAAAGGCTTGAAGTTAATTAGTGTAGAATATCGATTTAATAACACGAAAAGTAATTCATACCCAACGATTTAGGAATAATTTTCATAAAAACGCATCAGTTTTAACACTATTTTAAAAAATTCGAAAAAAATAGAAAATATCGTTATTTTACAAAAAAAATTACACCGTGTTGTGGCGAAATAAATGATCTTTCCGATTCTGTAATTATTTTTTGTCTTATTTCGACACCGAAAATCGGATGACAATTTTAATATGGTGGAAAACGTAAGATTACCGCTCGGCCGAAACGGAAGGGAAGTTCCGCCAAGTAAGCAACCGGCAGGAGTAAAACAATTCGGCGTTTTAAGGTTTTTAATTAATATCTTTTTAACTAATTACAATATCGGAATATAAATAGGCAATACGGCTTCCCCGGAAAATTCCCGATCTTTTGGTACCTTCCGCGACTTTCTGCGTGGTGCTGTTCGTGAGAAGATAGACGCACATAGATAGATAGATAGATAGATACATAGATACGTTTGTTTACCTTCGAATTTTAATAGTGTAAGATGCATTTTTTGCTATAATATTCTAAAATACTATGAAAATGTTTCTGAAGGTTTTTTTTTGGTGTAAAAAAAGGACTATATATACACACACAGGCACACACTGACACAAGCACACATTGACACAGGCACACACACATGTCAGGCTCCAAGCCTGTTTGTAAATTTATATAATTGCTGTCCTCATCTGAAAAAAATCAACCTTTATTGCAGTAATATATGGTACGCTTTTCCAACATAAATGCGACTGTGGGATTAACCTATTAGAACAAAGAACTCTCACGCAGCGAGGAAATACCAGCTCACACTACTCGATTATTCTTCCCCAAAATATACAGTGTTATCACTTGGCATATGAAGCACTTGCGGCCCTCCGTCCCATATCTGGAATTGTACATGTTGAATTGGAAGCTGATTTTTTCATGTTAGAAGAGAGGAGCTCCTAATTTGCTGAGCTAATTGTTCGAAAAAGTTCATTTTGGTAGTGTAATTTTGTGTACTTAGGAGAGAGCCGAGTGATCGCTAACTCATTGGGTGTTAATGTGTGAGGAAATTGACTCTCATTGGCTGCTCATATTATAATGAATTTACCTCTCTTCTACCCTGTGGAAGGAACTAAATGATCATACGACATGATGAATTCCAATTACTTTATTTATCAATATAAACACTCAAACACAAATAACACACAGAATAAGATAACTCAAATCAGTAATAGAGCGATAGAAAGACGAGATGCGCGTTTAGGGAGAATATATTCTATAATGCAGGCTTTCTCTCTCTTAATATTACTTTACATAGAGCCCAAATATTTAATGTCCTCACTACTAGTATAACGTTCTAATGATTAACTTATGACGAAGTTACAATACCTGACTTAAGGTATCCAACCAAATGCAATTAGACTTTAACGCTTCTTTGATAGCTGAACTTATCACTTTATTGTTAACTAACTTCTGGCTTCTTTACTTTTTGTTTTCGTCTACATTTCCTTTCACTTCTAATCTACTCACAATTCACTAACTCTCAAACTCGTGAATAAAGAATATATATGTTAAACTTAATTTGCATATCACGTTTTCTGCCTTTGGTAGAAGATTGGTTGAAAATGCTGGCCCAAAAGAATTCCCCAGAGGGTTAGTGGAAG
Organism: Trichonephila clavata; assembly: GCA_019973975.1. NCBI lineage: Eukaryota > Metazoa > Arthropoda > Arachnida > Araneae > Nephilidae > Trichonephila > Trichonephila clavata. The sequence continues at coordinate 81,014 of BMAO01012911.1, forward strand.
GACGCGAATAGATCCGTCACAATGTGTCTAAGAAAGTAGTATAAGAAAGGTAGAGTGGGGCTTGTCCAGTATGCTTGAGATACAATATACAAAAAAAAAAGAAAGTTAAAAATTTAGCAGATAAAAATGCAATAAACAAAATTTCACTGGCAAATTAAAAATTAAGGAGAATTATATCAATCAAGAAGTATTCTTCGGTCTTTTAGTATTTATATCAGGATTATATTCATTTAAACTAAGATTGTTGACGTGTAATGGCTGTAAAGAGAAGAACTTTATTTTTTATACTTAATTCAGAATTCCGACAACTTTTAAGGTGCTTATAAAAAAGAATTCCGAGGTATTTAGTATCATGAGACCATTGTATAGATGTATTGTAGAAGGCTGTTGGAGGTGGATTTGTAAGTTTTTTGGTGAAAATGACAGCGGCGCTTTTATCAACATTAATTCTGATTTTCCACCGGTCGTTTTCAAGCAATCAAGTTTCAAGCAATTTGGGATGTTTGTTAAATGTTAAAGTTATGGAAGAGGTTCTTTTGTAGGGAGCTATCATGGTCGTGTTGTCTGCGTACCTATTAATGTTAGCGATTTGGTATGCCATTAATCTAGAGGTTAAGCAGAAAGGGGACCCCACAGTCAATATTAGGAGAATTGGAAAGATTCTCTTTTCTCTAACATTAAAAGATAGATTAATAACATAGGAGGGAACGAGGTGGGGGAGGGGAAGGTAAGTGATTAGCTTGAATGTTCCATTACACACGGTCGAAAGCCTTCGCTTTATCCAGAAAGATTACGCCAGTGTTTTTATTTTTTATTTTGGAGACCTTCAGAAATTGTTTCCGTGAGCCTGATTAAAGGAAGCAGAGTAGAGAGTTTATTTGTGAATCCATACTGCTTAGGATTTATCAGGTTATTTTCACATTATTAAAATTTTTAAGTCTAGTGAGTATGATGGACTCAGTTATTTTACTTAAGGTAGAAAGTAAAGAGATAGGCCTAAATCTATCAGATAATTTGGGGTTTTTGTCAAATTTAAGAATTGGAAAAATAACTGCTTACTTCCAATTAGCAGGAAAAAGTGATTTTTTTAAAAACAATTTTGTTAATAAGAATAGGAGTAATAATATTACTTTGAGAGGGAAGTTTTAATCATTTTATTAGTGATGCCATCTTTACCCGGAGCTTTATTTGAGTTAGATTTCTTTTTTTTATAATAATTTCCGAGACACAGGATGTTCAATAGGAGCAGTGGGAGGGAGGAAGAGGAAGGTGTTAACAGTGTTATTGATGACCTCGTCATTGTCATCGTAAGTGTTATTTGGTATAATATTTTGGATACAACAGTTAGTTTGAATAGAGTTAGCAAGGATGTTAGTTTTTTGTTCATCATTGACTGCCGTGACAGTAGGGTAATTTAGTGTTGGGATGTCAGAACGTTTATTTTAAGAACTTTTTGCGCCACCCATAGACTGTTATCTTGAGTGCAGCGCTTTAACTTTATTGTTCCAGTTTTTATTGCTGTATTTACGGAGTTCTTTTTTGACATTGCTTTGGGCTTTCTTGTACAAATTTTTGTAGTGTTGATTTACTGTTCTGTGGTATAAATATCTGAATTGTTTTTTCAGGTTTGTTTATGTGAGGTTTGTTATGTATGTGTGTTTATGTTTGTTTATGTGAGGTGGAGTGTAGCTTTTGTGCCGTGTTTCTATTGGTGCCCCAAAGCAGGTGCACTCTGCCTTGAAATAGTCCTACTCACGCTAAAATCTCTACGCTTTAGTAAAGAGTTCACTCTAGTTTTGTTTTACTCCCTTAAACTTTCAGTTCAACTTTCCAAACCTGACATTTTTACATTAAAGCAAAAACAAAAAAAAAGACATTTTATTCCTGTTTTATTTAGTGTTAGTAATGTTAGCGGTTGCTTTAAATTTGTATACTTAGTAGCCATTCACTTCCTCGAGGTTAACCCTTTAAGTGCCGTGAACGTGTATAGACGTCATGCAGAGCTGGTGCGTTTAGTGCCCCGAACGTGTATACGCGTCCTTCCAAAGGAAGACTTTCAGTATTGTGATGCTTTGTTTAAAACTATTCCGACGGCTTTGAAATACAATAAAAGGATATTAACAATTGACAATCTAAAGAATTAACATATTTCGGAGAAGAGGTGGGGCAGAGATTCGAAAGGGTATATTCCAGGAAATGTGAAATTCATAGCTAAGCAGTTTTGAAGTATTTTCGTTTGAGTGTGCTCTTTTCTATTCTTCATTTGATGTCATTTTTGCTTATGGTTTGTAATAGGAGTTTTAGATTTTTAGTACAAATGCAATGAAGGTGGTGCTGGTTTATGTGTTCAACCATGTTTCAGGATATACCACAGAACAGATAAGCATACTTTATTTTTTTATTTTATTGTAACTCAAGAGATCAAATCTTTCATTTTCATTTTATTATTTTATCCTTTTTTGTCTTTCTTTTTCAAAGGGAAAGTAAACAATTTTAGGTGATAAACACGCCTTGTCTTTTCCCCCAAAAAACTGCTTAACAACGTGTGCCTGTGGAAAAAACAGTGGCACTGGGGGATGACTTTCGTAGAATGTCCTCAGCAGTTAAGGAGGTAATGATGTTCACTTTTTAACGCGTAATATGGTTTTTTTCCACCGAAGCAGGTAGAATATTTCATATCAGCGAATATGGGAAGGGCTTTAGCTGTATTACTGCTAACAGATATTTCTTTTTAGAAAAACTATTCATCGGAGCAGTAACATTCCATTACACAAACAAATTCCTTCATTTTGATACCGTTTCTTCACAATAGGTTGAAACAGCTGCCATTAGATTGCTGACTTTTTCAGGAAAAATTGTGGTGCTTAAATAGTGATTCTCTTTCCGAGAACGTTCAGTACTAAGAATTTATTCCCGTTCTTTAAATAAGGTTCCTGAAAATACGTTCGTAATATGTTGATCTACAATTTTGTAAAGGTTTAATTTTTTCAAAAATTATTTTTTAATTATATTTTTATGAGCTTTTTATTATGGACACTTGAAATGCACAAATAAATTTTTGGGACACCTCCAAACTTCTATGGACTGATTAATGACGGAAAATGGATCCCGATGCGAAAATGCAAAACAATCTTTAATGAAAGAACACGTTTAAATAAATAATTTTCATCACACATTGTAATAAAATGACAAAAAAATGTAGGAAAATACACAATTCACAACAAAGTTCATCGAAAGCAGCATAAAGCTTGATATTATATAGTCGGAAATTTTAGAAAATTTATGAACATATTAACGAAAACTGTTTACAAAACTCAAGTCTGGCACGCATTCATTATAATACCTTTTGTGTAAGGATATTGGAAAAATCATCAGAGACAGAGAAAATAAACCATATATCGTGAGCATTCGCATACTCGCAATGTTTTTTGAGCAAAGTATATCTATATATAAAAAATGTAAGTTGATTATATTTAACAACTTGTTTCAATATCCGTAAGAAATCTAAAGCAATAATGAATTACAATAAAATCAAAAATCATCTTGCAAGCAGCATAAAAAATCTACGTATTGAGTGTTTAAGAACTGGATTATCAAAAATCAGAAACAATAATGATATTTTTCATGAGATAATAAATACGGTATTCAAAAAGAATATGGTGCACCGCGTAAAACGTACTGTAAACTTTTTTCTTCCTGCGATGTATTTTGAAATATGAAACAACAAACACAGGAGGCAGGGTGGATTTCTTTAAGAAATGTGAATCATAAAAAAATATTACTGAATACATATAAGAATATTGAAGTATAAAATATGTCCATGCTGTGTGTGAATAAGGTACATGGGATATGGGGGGGGGGTAATAATGTAGAGGGTAAAAAAGGAATGTAAAATTTAAGACAAATTAAAACTTTAACTTACTTTACAAAACTTTAAAATTCAACTTACTTTAATATGTTTCATTACAAATGTAGGATATTAAATTTCAAAACAAAGGGAATTAATGTTAAGGCAAGAGACATCGCATCACTTTTTATTCTATATTTATTCCTAAATTGATTCCTTGTAACTATTAAGGACTCCCAAAGAGTTTTAAAAAGCTCCTTTGATCTGAAACAAGAAACCAAGAAAGGAGACTTAAAAAAACTTAATATATTTTCAAGAAAAAAAATATCTACTTGGGCATACGAAGGATTGCAATCAGTGCATTAAAGACGAAATTATTTTCTTTTATTTTTCCCGAAGAAGGATTTAAAAGAAAAAAGAAAAATGATTGCTAGAATATTTTTTTAGATCGGTTCTTTTGAAATCAGATCTGAGGAACAAGAAATATAAATTAGAATCAAGCAATTCATTGTTTTATTGTACTTCTTTTGAATCATCTCTCTTATGAATCATTTTTGTAAAGCTTTTTTCTTGAAGTTATGATTATAATTTCAGTCCCAGACATCATTATACTTGAATAAATGAATACAGATTTAAAAATAAAATTGCATTTATATTTCGTTTTTTCAAAGACCAAAATAAGGTCATTGCTAGAGGCCCAGTATTATATCCCTTTTCAAACCAATGATTTATGTTGTATTGCCTTGTACATGTTTCTAATAACTTATCAAACATTTCTAAAAAAATAGCTAGGATTATACGGCGAACTACACGTTATTTATAAAAAGTAATAATCAAGAAAGGCTTTAGAAAAATAGAAGTGGTTCTCTCTCTCTCTAAAGAAAATTAAAATTAGTTAAATTACAATACAGACCTTATAAAGATAAAAAAAAGTAGAACGTAAAAATGTTTTAAACAGGATTTATAATGTTTTACAGATAAAAATACCAGGTGTATGCATATCAAATGAGACGATTGCTAATAGATGTCGCCACGCATATATGCAAACAATACGAAACCGTGCCACGTGATTTTTTTATAGTTTGACCTTTGATACTCATGTTTAGTTTACATTTGGATGACTTTCAGCGTGCATTATATTTTTTACTGTGTTGAAAATGTCGAATTGTATGCCTTCCGACCACGATTTGCGGACAGCATTAATTTTTTGTTACCATCTGAAAAAAATGCTGCCGAATAGCATCAAATGCTTGTAGAAGCATACGTTGGCAATGCTCTGAACCGTGTGCAGTGCTACAGGTGGTTTGAAAAGTTTCAAAATGGTGATTTTGATTTGAGAAACGAGGAGCGTAGCAGACCAGCAAAAACATTTGAAGATGCTGAATATCACGCATTACTCGATGAAGATGATGGTCAAACGTAAGAACATCTTGCAGAACAATTGAATGTTGACCAGAGCGCTGTTTCTCGTCGTCTCAAAGCAATGGGCAAGATAATAAAGGTCGGTAGATGAGTACCACTCGAGCTAACGGACAGTCAACAGGAAAAACCAAAAAATCGTGTGCGAAATGTTGCTTGCCCGCTACAAACGCAAGTCATATCTCCATCGTATTGTGACTGGCGATGAAAAATGGATTTATTTTTAAAATCCCAAGCGTAATTGATCATATGTTGACCCCGGACAGCTGTTCAAATCAATCGCAAGGCCGAGTTGTTTCGGCCGCAATACAATGCTGTGTATTTTCTGGGATCAGAAGGGACCAATCTATTATGAGCTTCTCAAACCCGGCGAAACCGTTAATACTGATCGCTACAAGCAACAAATACTTAACTTGAACGATGCTATACTCGAAAAACGCGAGCAATACAAGAAACGGCAGCACAAAGTGATTTTTCTTGATGACAACGCACCTAGCCACCGTGCTGAACCGACCAAGGACATCGTTAAGGCGCTCGGCTGGGAGCCCTTAGCGCATGCGGCTTATTCGCCAGACTTGGCTCCTTCCGATTACCACCTATTTGCATCATTGGGACACGCGTTGGCTGACCAGCGCTTTACTTCTTACGAAAGCGTCAAATCTTGTCTTGATGACTGGCTGGCCTCAAAAGACCGATCATTTTTTTGCGTGGTATTTACAAATTGCCCGAAAGATGGGGAAAATGTGTAGCTAGCGATGGATATTATTTCGAATAAAGAAATATTAACAGTTTTCGCCAATTTATAGTGTTTTTTTTTAAAACAATCGTCTCATTTCATTTGCATACACCTGGTAGGTATGCGTTAAGCAACCATTTGAGCAAGATGAAAATTATTTTTCTTGTTCAGATTTTTTTTTTTTTCCATTTTATTAGAATCGAACTTTTATATTAAATTACAGTTATATTCTTGCACATGTCGTTTATGAAGAAAAATAACTTTAATAACTATTTAAGTCACATAATTTATGACATGTTTCACATAAATTTCTGAAAATAATTTGTAACGTATAATAAGAGAAATTTAAGACGTAAGAAAAATCAAAAATAAAAGAAAACATCATTATGCGCGCATTAAAAAGTACGAACAGTGGATTATATACAGATGTGCAACGAAATTTATGGCGGATCTTTTTTAATAACCGCCTCTATTTTCCTAAAGATAATTTATTTATTTCAACCAATCTTCACCGAGAGCCGGGCGTGATTTATGCAAATAAGATATATTATATAAGTTCGGGTTTCGCGAGTTAAGGGAGTTAAGTAAAGTGAAGTGCTTGGAAGAGAGAAGTCAAATGAATTAAAAATCGGAAGGTCAGCACAAAGTTATTGTCAATTGTAGATTGCTGTTTAGTGTGCATGTACTCGAGGAGAAGCGGATTGAATATTTGGAAAATCCTTATTACAGAGCGTGGATTCTTCACCCATTCTCCCAGCCAGTAAAAAGGCGTAATCATCACGAAAAAACAGCCGCTGTAAGATATAAGGTCAGTGATTTTATTTAAGGTATTGCGAATATTCGTACGTGGCGTAGCTGTAGTTGTGCGCGTTTAAGCTTCCTAGATTCAGTTGACGTTCTGAATATTCCGCTAGTAGTAATTCCCCTTTTCGTTCTCCACTCTTATTTGTTTTTCTTAATTGAATTGTGTGTGATTAAACTTATGTGTTGATTAGAATCAATAAATCTATTTGATTTGCAATTATGTTTTTTGATCATTTAAGTCCGCCTACACATCCAGTAGTATTTTCAGATAGACAGGGTGACAGTAGTGTAAGGGGTGGATTTCAGTCACGACAAATTTATTCAAAATAAAAAAATTAGGTTGATCATGAGTAAGTTAGTGAATAAAGATGAACATCGCATTTCGACTGCTTTTGACGATGGATGACTCCTACACGCTTCCGTCTGGAGTGGAGTTTTGCATGACGGGATTGGACTGCAACGGAATGGAACCATGTCGCCTTCAGTGACGAATCTAAATTCAGTTCGATCAATGATGGCAATCGTGTTCGTGTGTGGAGGACCCGCGTTGAATGGTTCAATCCTACCTTCGCTTTACAGCGACTCACCGCTCCCACAACTGGTTTGATGGTATGGGGTGTCATTGCTTACGATAACCAGTCGCAACTAATACTGTTTCCATGACACGATGCCAGTCCAGCGGTACGTACATAACATCATTCAGCGTCATATGTTGCCACTCATGGTAGAGCTTCCAGGTGCCATTTTCGTACAAGACAATGATCGGCCACACACAGCAAGGATACCACAAAACTGCTTCAGCCACATTATCACCCTTCTCTGACCTGAGTGATCCCTAGATTAATCCCAAATCGAGCATATCTGGGATTATTTGGGACAGTAAGTTGGAAAGCTTACGAATTTGGTCGAATGAGAGACGCATTTGCAGTAACTATGAGATGTCTCAGGACATCATACGGAACTCGTATGCCTCAATGCTCGCTCGTATCACATCGTGTATTCGCGCAAGAGGGTGTCCAACAGAGTATCAAAACTTTCGGGTGTTTTTTTTTTGTACTTTTTTCTGCAATAAAGGATCCTTTTTCTTATCACTTACTTATATCAAAGTAGTACTTACATACATAAAATTTCTTTTTATTTTGGCACATTTTCTTGGTGTGCAAATTTTTATGGCAATGAGTGTATTCTAGAATTCCAATTTGGAGGGACATTTACAAGTTTAAGGATGTCCGTCAAATGTACCAGTATCTTAATTAAACGCGGAGCACATTTTCAGAAAATTCTCAATTGTTCTCAATTTTCATCAAAATTTGCTACATTATAATTCATACATTGCAATTGTAATTATGTTGATTATATATATATATATAGGGTTTTTTAAAATTTCAAAATATTATTAAAAGCTTTTATTTAACTTACAATGTATGTATGTATGTATGTATGTATGTATGTAATTTGTTCGGGTGGAATCTTGCAAATCAATTTTGAAGCTGATATCTTCCTTCAATTGAGCTAAAATTTTGTATACACGTTTAGTTTGGATGACAATGCATGTTTTGACCATTTATATTCGGATATTGCAATTAGTTAAAAAGATATTAATTAAAAACGTTTAACTAGTTTTGGGCGCCAAATTGGATATATCTGCATTGTTGTAATAATTTTATTGTTACAACAATGACAAAAGTTGGCGTCGAAAATCGGTTTTCAGCCAAACTGGAATTTCATAACGTTGCGCTATTGACTGTATTAATTAACTTTGTCTAAAAAATAATTACCTTTCTACAACGTAAAAATAATCTAATTTCTACAACGTATACAATTTTTTTTTACAAATTTCATCTATTTTCTTGGATTTAAATTCAAAACAAAAAAAAGTAGAGCTATTTTTGAAGTAGATTGGTACATTGTATACCTTTCTCAACACTGCCAAGTTAAACTGAGATGGAGTATTATAGAAATTCTAACTTTAACCCCTTAACTGGTTTGCCCATACACCTTACGGGCTACTGAAAGTTAGCCACAACCGGTTTGCCCATGTGCTGTACAATCACCGAAATTGTTTCTTTCTATATTTTATTTGCACAGACATTTTTATTCTTATAATAAGGTTATTAGTATAGTGTGTCTTTAGGAGATGCAGAGAGAGAGAGAGAGTTTGTCCATGGTACTGAACTACTCTTCATTCAGAATTTTGGTAGTGGTGAAGGTGAGAGGTGAGGTGATTTTGGGGTTTATTGGCGCAAGAGCCGATTTCCGCTATACTGCGCCAAACATTTGTTTTAATATCTGTGGTCTAGACGGGAAGGAGAAAGAAAGAATGAATTGAATGACAAGAAAGAGGGTCGAAAATAGAGAAGGATCACTAGGGTAAACCGGGTTCGTGAAGCCCGTGTTTACCAAAGACAGTAAACCCCTTGGAAAAAGAAAAAGATCACTAGGGCACCTCGGGATTGTGACACCCGTACTCACCTAAAGAAGGTGAGCCCCCTGAGGGGGTGAAGGTGAGAATTTCTCACTGAAGGCAAGAATATATATTCTTGAAAATATTGGATAAAGAACAGGGATTTACAAGGCAATGCACAATGTGTTGCCTAAGAAAAAGAAAAATGGATAGATAATCCAAAGAAGTCGATATTATCTCTATCCTCATTGGAATATAAGACTTAGTGTTACACTATTCTTCATATTGTGTGTGCATATAAATATGCACACACACACACATGAAATCCTATCAATCGTATGAAAAAGAGGTTTGAACATGAAATTTTTTGGTAAGAGTATTTTTTCTTACGATTTTTTTTAAATAAAATCGATGCGTTTTTATGAAAATAATGTCTAAATCGACGCGCATGAATTTCTTTTTGTTTAAATGAATCGACATTCCGTACTAAAACAGCTCATGATTTGCTCTTTTAGAATCAATCATTTAAAGAAATAAAATGTCGAAATTTTTTTTTTACGATTTTTCAAAAAATACTCAACATTTTAATATTTAATAATTTTGTCATTTATGAAGAAAATCTCATAAAACTTTTTTTCGTGTGTAGGATAATATTACCCAAGATCTGTACGAAGATTGAAAAAAAAATTGCTTAAAATTTACGGATTTAAGAAAAAATTGTGTTTTTCGTCTAGTACCCTTTTTGCGAGAATTCATTTAGCTCGACTGTTCGAAAATAACCGGCTAACACCTAGCAACAATGATGCGTTGAATGAAATGAACAGACTAAGAAACCTGTCCAGTGATAACTAAAAAGTAAAAAATAAATTAAAAGTAAAAAAACTTTTTTAAAAACAAGCTTTTATTTAAACGCGCTAAAAAGAATATAAAATAAGTTTTTATTTAAATTTTTTTTACTATCAACTTATAATATCATTACACAATTTATATGATATAAAAGCTTGTCGCGAGATTTACCTCTGCAGATAATCAAGTAAATTAAATCACTTGATCTGATTGATTTCAATTTCTTAAAATTTTCAAACTAAGTAAATAAGAGTGCTTTAATCTTGCGACAAGCTTTTATATCATATAAATTGTGTAATGACGTTATAAGTTGATAGGGAAAAAAAATTTTAATAAAAATTTATTTTATTCTTTTTAGAGCGTTTAAATAAAAGCTTGTTTTAAAAAAGTTTTTTTACTTTTAATTTATTTCATAAATAGTTACTTTTTTTGTTTTTACATGTAAAGGGAAAACTCATTCAGCATTACGGATATAGGAGAAAAACGCCAAACACATTTTATGCCAGGAAAAACGGATCTACTCAGATTAAATTGAATAATATGATAAAATAAATTATTATATCTGTAGGATAGCAAAAACGGAGTATAATACTAATGTTCTTAATAATGTTAATGTATAATATTCAGTTATTTTTTGCATCTAAAAGTATTCTAAATTCGGGTCCTATTTTCAACACTTACCGAAGACAGCCTAAAACTATTTCTCTACCTGACGTTCTGGTTGCTAGTGATATTGATGAGGCGGATGATGGTTGTGATCCATTAAATATCTCCCCACTTTCAGAACACTACAACGTGAGCACTTTGAGCCTCCACAGAATATACAGTTGACTCTCGCTAATTCAAACCTTCGATAATACAAACCTCTCGCTAATTCGAAGTATATGCACAGCTCAGAGTTTAGAAAAACGTTTCATACTTCAAACTAAAATAATACGTTTTGGTACACTCAATATTTCGAAGTAAAATCTGTGGCTGGCCAGACTACAATACATGACGATTAGAAGTGATACAATAACACTCTCTACAATTCAAACACTCACTATCATGTAGAGTCCTGTAGCAAATAGGTTGTAGTTTACATGTTTTACGCTGTATATTGTCTGCTTCTCTCCCTTGTAAAGCAGCTCCTTTGGTGACCGTTGGAGTTGTCTCCGATAACTCTGACAGAAGCTTAAGTGTCAATAAACAGACATCGCAACTTTTTCCTTCAAAATCATATTGATGCGGACGTTTTTGAAGCTTTATTTATTCCAGAAATATTAGGTTGAATGCCATAAGAAAATGATAAATTGTTTTCGACAAAAAATTAATTATGTACAGTATGTATTACTTTAATAGTTGTTTTTAATACATAAATGTATTCTTTTAATACAGGACTTTTGACTTCTGCATAATGTGTTTACTGTATAATATGTAATTTCTATAAATATTTTAAGATAATTTTATACATATGAACAATTGCTGCGTTATTAAGTAGTTTCTAATTAAAATGTGTTAGGAAAAATTTCTTTTCGTGTATTTTGAGAGTTTTTTTCTGCCCTCTTGATGATTCGAAGTTTTTCATTGGTCCCTTCGAATGATCGAGAGTCGATTGTACATATCTCAAACTATCTACTTAACGGCTACTTTACTGGCATCAGAATTCAAAAACACGATATGTCTAAGAAATACTAAACCCTTGGCTATCTGTACTTTTAGTCCCCAGTAAAGACAAAGTGGTAACTTTTATTGGAATTAATATGAAACAAACATACACTCAATTTTCAAAACAATCAATTATTCAGTTTAGCATCTCACTGATAAATTGTCCAATTCACTTTCTGCAAGCTATTTAAAAAACATTAAGGTTACTAAGCGTTAACTTGGAAATTCCCGACCATTTTCTTCTTTAATCCCCGAAGAAGAAAATTTTGCAAACCTAATCGGTTTTGTCCTTCAAGAATTTGAGAGAGAATCTTGGATTCTCTTCACTAAGGGAAGAGATAGAAGAAGCTTTCATTTACGTGGGAAATTAAATTTTCTATTGCTGATTTCAGATTACTGATCAGAAGCTTTTAATCAAATAATTTGTTAAATCTAATTAAAACAAAATGCAACGAAATTCATATTCTTGACACATTTTTATCGAAAAATAATTATAAAAGGATTTTTTCTCAATAAGAGTTCAAAAGAAACACTTAAAGTAATTAAATAGGGCAGTGAGAGTAGCATTGCAAATTCAAAAGTTAGTTTGCAATGAATAAAACATTTCCATAAAAGTCATAAGGATTTTCCCTTCTTTGAAACACCAAAAATGACAAGAATTAAATTGTATTATCGTAAATTGCAGTATGTGTGTCAAAAGAAATATTTCAACTTGTAGCGGGTACTATTCGCATTCTTCTACTAATCCTCTTGAAGAATATACTCTATAACTGTGATTTTAGTTTAAAAACCGTTTTCCGTAGAGAGGACAATTTTATGCACTCTTGATGTGCCTGTCGTTGTATAGGGGATGTAATGGTTAAGCGTTGATCCTTAAGCGTGAAATCCAAGTATTAGGATAGGCGAACAACGACTGTGGAATTGAGCGAAATTGAACACACAGCCTGTGACGAAGTAACTTATTCAAAGGTATGTGCATTCAGTTTTTCAGATCGAACAGCTCAGAGTTTCAGTTTGGTAATAAGGCTTGCATCGACGAAGCTTGTTTGGCTACTTCCATCTAAAATGCATCATTAGCGGTGGGGCCTGTAGGGTCAGTAATATACACGCATGCAATTTGCAGATGTGTCAAGTTAGCTTTAGGAATGTTAATAGGGTTAACTTCCCTGTTTGGGATAGAAGTGTTTGAATTCGGTGGACAAATGGTGTTTCTTTTTACACTTGGTGCAGTGAGCAAAGTCTTTACGAAGACAGTTTGTCATTTTGTGTCCACGATTGGTGCACAAAAGGCAGTGATTATAACTTTTGAATGCGAGTGTTATAGTTAGTTATAGTTTCCCATTTCTAAGCCCAATGGACTGCCGATTCACAAAAGGCACAAAAAGGTATATGATTATTTTTTGGCCCAGAAGTACGCTTAGTATTCACGTGGACGGCAGTTGTAAGGGGTAACGATGTCATAACTGCATCACCTTTTATTTTCAAAGCTCCTTCCACTTGATCATACGAAAACTCCATCTTTGTTATGTTTCCTACAAATAGGGATTCTCTTTTAGCATGAATTCCTTTAACCATCTCATGCGGAAAATTTCTCAGAATTTTAGTCCCCCAACTCGACCGTAGAGATCTATTTTTTCACCAAGAGCACTCGTAGTCGCCATTCAATAAATGCTTCATTCAAAGCTTGAGTTTTGTATCGGGCATAAGTTTCCTAAAATATCTAAATGGGTTTGGATAATCCTAACTTTGTTTCCGTAATTAGATATCAACAAGTCATTAAGAGTGTTATATGTATCAGCAATCACGCTTTGATAAACTCTTTTGTCTTTGTTTCCAAACGTTCTAGTTCATAATCCATATTGTTACATTGTGGCACTTTTTTCATCTTAGTTATCAAGCGAGTTGCACTGAAAGTATCGCAGATCTCTTCCGTTTTAAGTTCTCCAGTATATCGTTTGGCACCATTGCTTAAAAATATATATCGTAATAATTCGTAATTAAAAGTATCAGGCGTCAATATTTCACCTAAATAAAAAATCACTGATTTCTTTCAATTAGTTTTCGGCTTTATATATTAAATAATTAAGCATTAAACAGAAATTGAATAAATATTTAAAACAACAGCGCCATTTACAAGTTTTATTCGTTTGTTATTCTTTTGTACACAAAAGAAACTTTCGCCACTCATAAAAATACTTCATAATTTTTATCTCTCTCTCTCTCAGAATAAGAATAAAAATTAATATTTATTATCGGAATTAAATAAAGTTAACTAGAAGATTTCACTGTTTTGGAATTACTTCAGATTTCTGGATTTCTCACTCAGCTATAAACATTTTAATGCCCTTCAGAATATTGTGTTTAAGTGAAAAATATTTCCCCAGTAGTGGCTACAAAAATAAAGTATAAAAGCAAATTAAAACTCAAAATATGAAATACAATTGCATTTAATCTCAATTGACCTCGACACTTAGTGTGAAAAAAGCACATATCCCAGTTGCTAAATATAATGCATGAATAGGTGACACTTGGATCATAAATTAAAACTATTAATAAGTAAATTATGTTTAAAAAATTAGATTAGAATTTCTAATATATATATATTTCATTTTTTGTTACTTAAAATGAAGAAAACAATCAAGGTAAAATGGCTTACCTTGTCAATGGAGGGCTGCCGCACATCGTTTCAAGTCAAAATCCATGAATAAAAAGTCCTTTTGTGAATTTTATATGTTTTTAATTTCTACAGCACACATAACAAAAATACTCGGGACATTACACGACACTAATTAATCTAAACAAATAACATTTATAAACATCTATATCAACTTTAGTTTCTACCGCGTAGTTTCAGTATGTTTCTTCTACGCGTCCATTTTTAATTCCGAGTCAATTAGTTCCTTTTACAAAGGTGGCGCTGCTGTCGCTTTAAGAAGATGGGAGTTTGTGACACTCTCCCGCCTTTGGATTCGAAGATGTAGAAGAATACAAAACAGCAGTCACAAGAGTAAGAATAAATGTCCTGAAAAAGACTAAAAAACACATTAAAATAACTATAAGAAATAAAATTAAAGTCCATAAAAGTTCAATTGTGAGTCCAAAATTAGCATGATAAAAATCATGAGTTCACGATAGTTTATGGATTATCAAGTCTCTTGGTTTTTTTCAAAAATCTTCCATAACGAGAACGGAGCACTCCTTGCACCTCAGGAATTTGATCTTGATCGAGGCAAAAACCATTCTCTACATCTCTTTCTGTTGATGACAAAGAGTCAGCTGTAGTCACTTCTAGCGGATAGAGTTTCTGAATTGGTCTCATAACATTTCCAAATTGTGTTTTCACTTCCGCTACACGCACTCTTCCATCTTTTCCTTTACACATCCTTGTGACTTTACCTAGAGGCCAGTTGATTCTTTTGTTGTTGGTATCACCAATTAGAACGAGATCACCTTCTTTAATGAACGCCTCTCTTTTAACTTTTGAGTAATCTTTCAATATCCCTAGATACTCATTTCTGAAGCGGTTTCGCAGATCTTGAAGCAATTTCAGTCTATAAGCACACGTCTTGTTCAATCTTTTTGAATCTATCATGTCCAGATATGGAACACCAACCTCTCTAATTTCCTGGAGAAACATAGATGGTGTAAGTGCTGATAGTTCATCAGGATTCTCTGAGAGGTATGTTAAGGGGCGAGAATTCACTAAGCTCTCTGCGTCGCATAACACAGTGACCAATTCTTCTTCGTTCAAACAAGCTCTCGCCAGAACTTTTCTCAAAATACTCTTCAATAATCCTATCAGCCTCTCCCAGAAGCCACCCCACCAGGGTGCAGCAGGAGGACTAAATTTCCAGAAAATTCTTTTTCTGATGCAAAATTTTCAATTTTTCCCCAATTAATATTTTTTAAAAAATTGGCTGTGCCCACAAGATTCCTTCCATTGTCAGAATAAACAGTGGAAGGACGTCCTATTCTAGCTATGAACCACCGAAGAGCCAGTATAAAGCATTCGGTGGACAAAGATGACACCAGCTCTAAATGCACAGTTCGGTAAACAGCACAGGTAGCAAGCACTATCCAGCACTTTTTGTAAGTTTTTAGGAACAAAGGTCCACATAGGTCAATGCCAGTAACTTCAAAGACAGCAGAATCCCTGACTCTGTCTTCTGGAAGAGGAATGATCACGGCTTCCAATGGACGGGCAGAAAATCTTCTACACTTTGCGCATTTTCTTATCACGCCTTGCACTGTCTTTCTGCTCTTAATTATCCAAAAGGATTCTCTGAGGCATGACATCAGTGTCTGAGTACCTGCATGTTCTAACTCTATGTGTTTGCTCATTATCAATTTGCGACCATTTGATGCTTGTGGGGCAACAGTACTGGAAATCTAAAATTCTGTAAATCTTTCCTCGATGCAATTCTAGTTTCAACTCGTAGGAGATCATCATTGTCTTTCACAATTCGCAAGTTCAACTTCTCTCCTCCTGAAAAAACTTCTCTCTGTATTTCCGTCAAAATTACTTTTTCCGATACTTTAATTTCGCCTGTTTCCAATTTTCCCTTTATCCTGTCAATAGGGTTTCTTTTCACATTCTTAGAAAATCGGATGACATATGCCATTATTCTTACGATTTTGTTAAAAGAAGATATTTTCTGAAAAAATGTAAATCTGCAAAGGTCTAAAGTAGTAGTTGTGAGTACAGTTCTTTTCCTCTCGAAAATGACTATTTCCATATCGGGCTTTATTTCACTAGCTGGCCATTCTTCATGGGGTAGTTTTAACCAGTCGGGTCCCTCCCAACAATGGGATTTCAATAAGTCTTTAGGATTGCACCCCCTTGAGAGCAAATCTGCTGAATTAAATTTCCCTTGAATATGTCGCCAAGCTTCTGGATCCGTCAATTTCCGTATTTCATTGACTGTTAGCTATAAACGCAGCCCAATTGTCTTGTTTCTTTATCCAGTATAACGCATTCATTGAGTCTGTATAGAAGAAAGTTGGCACGTTTTTTAAGTTAAGATCTTCTTTCACATTGTAAGCGAGTCTGGCTCCTATGATACACGCAAGGATTTCTAATCTGGGAATTGTGATCGATTTTATGGGCGCTACCTTTGACCTAGCCTGCAGTAATTGACAGTTAACGATACCCTCATGACACTTTCTTATAAAAATTGAAGCTGCATAAGCAGACTTGCTAGCATCTACGAAGACACGTAGAGTAGCACTCTCATTTAGTTTAGGTAGTTTTCTCGGGATTTCTATATCTTTTAGGTAACTTAGCTCATTAGCCCACTTTAGAAATTTCCCCCCTAAAGTATCTGGAAGCTCTGTGTCCCAATTAATTTTCTCCCTCCAACAATCCTGCAAGATTAACTTAGGAACAAGGGTAATGGGACACGGTGAACCCAATGGGGTCAAAAATTTGACTCAACATAGACAATACGTTTCGTTTGCTAAGCACGTAATGTTTTTGCTCTTTTATCTCACAAGATAGGGTATCACTATACAAATTCCATTTAAGTCCCAAGACTGAGACAATTTCCTTAAATTCATCATCAGACAGGTTCAATATTGAATTTTCCTCATTACTACCTGGTCGATTATGTTTCCATCCCCTTAGGTCAAACTGAGCAGAAGCCATTAATTCTTTAGATACCGTAATGAAGGAGTTTAACTCGCCGATAGTATTTACACTCGCAACGCAGTTATCTACATACATAGATTCCCTTAACTTAGCAGCTATTCCCGTTCGGGATTCGTCCGCATTTCCTAAATGGTAACTGATTGTAGCGGCAAGTAAAAAAGGGCTCACGTTCACTCCGAAAACAACACGACAATGTGAATAAATAATAAATTTTCTTGGATCACCCTCCTCCCACCATAGGAACCAGAGAAATTTTTTATCAGAGGGAGCAACTTTTATTTGGAGAAAAGCTCGTCGTATGTCCGAAATCACTCCATATTTTCCCTGCCGAAATCTGTTAAGAAGCTTAGGGATCAATTCCAAATAATTAGGCCCCTTTTCAATACAATCGTTCAGCGACCCTGAATTTCTTTCTTTGGCTGACGCATCAAATACTGGACGAATTCTAGTGGTGGAATTTTCTTTAAAGACGGGTCAATGTGGTAAGAAATGGCCCTTTTCCCTAGCAAGTTCCTCTGGTTCAACAGATTCTATAATTTTCTCAGAGACCCATTCCTTAAATATATTTTCATACTCCTGTAAACAATTTCTTTTTTGTAAAGACCTTACGCAAGACTTTAATCGTCTTTCGGCAATGTTTCTATTATCTGATAATTCAGGATGAACCTCTAACCATGGGAGTGACACCTGATATCTACCCTCGTCATCTCTTCTTAACGAACGCACAAAGTGATCCTTCACCGCTTCCTCAATTTCCGATTTCGACTGGGAAATACTCGGTTCCTTAATTCCCAGCGAATCAAGTGACCATAGGTCACAAATTCTCAAATCACTAACATGAAGCGATAAAAGAACTTCACTAGCGCTGCAACCTTCCCCCGTTCTCCCCATTATAGTCCATCCGAAATAAGTATTCATCGCAACGAGTCCACTTGGCAGATTCTTAATTTTCCCTGTAAACAGTTTCCCTGCATAGTCCGCACCTATCAATCCGTGGATTTCATTAACGTTACTTTCATATAAACAGAAGTTTTCATTTACCGTTAAATCACTAAGGTCAATTCCATAATTTTTAATTTCTTCTATAAGTTTCATATTTTCTAGTTTTGGAATCGGTGCGCAAATAGTTTTTTGTTCCATTACATTAAGCGCGCAATCGAAACTATTATCTACATTACTCAGATTAATAACATATTTTTTATGTTTCTCTTTTTTCTGCAATCCCCCAAACAACCCATGCACAACAGTTTCATGTCCTATATCCTTTAATTGTAATTTACGTGCCGCGAATTCTGAAATGTAACTAACTACCTGATGAGCCAGAATCTATAATTAATCTAATCATATGTTTTTGTTTAGCTCCTGAGATCTTAACAATAATCGTTTGTAACATCACTCGCTTTCTAATAGAAGCATTACTCAACGCGCTGTCATTATTTTCTGTTTTTGAAAAATCCTCCCGCGCTTTTCCTTTTCCCATGCACATTACAGTCACGTGTCTCCCAGAACATAAATCGCACTTAACATTTGCCCTACAAGACGAAGAAAGATGGCGTTTTTTATTTTTATGATTCAAGCATTTAAAACAAGAACCAGCTCGCTTACAAATTTCTACCTTCTCTTCCAAACTTAAATGATTATTTATACAAGAGACTGCAGAATGTCTATTGGATTTACAAAATAAACAAATTTGATCGTTTTCAGTTTTCCTAGACGGAACAGACTCATTAATTAACATTGATGCCGTAGGTTTGGCGCCGATATTCAGTATGATTCCTTTTTGTTCTAGGTTTCATTTCCGGAATAGAATTATTTATATTTAAAAAGGTTCGTTCTCTTGCAGTGAGTTGTGAAGACAAAAAATCTGTTAATATATCGATTTCGCAATCAGAAGTATTACTCGGTAATTTATTATATTCCAAAAGAAGGTCAAGTGGCAATAATTTTGTTAAAATGGGAACCAAAATACTGGAATAGCTATCTTTTTTTACAGATAAACTTTCTAAACTTCTGATATTTTTTTGTATATGATTAAAGAGGCTACGAAAACTTTTGACATCATTTGAGTTTTTTAATGGGCTGGTTTGGAGTAGTTTATCGATGTGTTCATTAATTAAAACTTTTTTATTACCGAATCTTTCTTTCAAAATATCAATTGAGTGATCATAATGTTCGGCTGTTAATTCTAATCCGTCGATTGAGCTAAATGCAGAACCTCCCAAAAATGATCTTAAATAATTAAATTTATCAATTTTGCACACATTATCATTCTCGTGAATGGCAGATTTAAATGCATTCCAAAAATTTAACCATTCACTAATTTCGCCATAGAATTTAGGGATAGTTAATTTTGGTAATTTGATGCGTTCCTTTTCCTTTGTTTGTGTTTCGTTTTGGCTCGAGTTGTTTAGAGATATATTGCTATCTTGTCAAGAATTATTAGCGTTGGATCCTTTACTAATTTTTTGAATTAATTTTCGTGTTTTGAATTGCGTTCTGGTTATTTTTTTCTTTATATTCTTCTATACTTTCAAATTCAACTTCTATTTCATCAACTTGAATCAGACTTTCAATTTGGGAGTCAATTAATTTTAGTTCTTCGCCCCTTTCAGTTAAAAGTTCGATAGATTCTTCTAAATCCTCGACTGTTATGTCTGGCTTTAAGATGTCACTTTCGATTTTTGTTATTTGTTTCGTTACTGCTCCTCGTAAACAACCACGCTTACGTTTCAATTTATTTAGTGTTAATTCATCTGAATCAATTTGACTTGGAGATTGTAATGCCATTTTTGTTCACTTCAGTCTATACAAAGTTATTTTAAATCGTGAAATTTATATCAATAATTGTATAGATATCAAATATATCAATTTCTCAAAAGATTATTATGTGCGAGAGTCTTTTCAAGCATGCAAAATATCATATAAAAGTTATTCTTTTGCACATATAAAATAAAAAATGTTCACAAAGTACTTTTTTTAAGTGGCAGTCCCTGTTCGGGCCCCAGATTTCATTTTTTGTTACTTAAAATGAAGAAAACAATCAAGGTAAAATGGCTTACCTTGTCAATGGAGGGCTGCCACACATCGTTTCAAGTCAAAATCCATGAATAAAAAGTCCTTTTGTGAATTTTATATGTTTTTAATTTCTACAGCACACATAACAAAAATACTCGGGACATTACACGACACTAATTAATCTAAACAAATAACATTTATAAACATCTATATCAACTTTAGTTTCTACCGCGTAGTTTCAGTATGTTTCTTCTACGCGTCCATTTTAATTCCGAGTCAATTATAGTTCCTTTTACAAAGGTGGCGCTGCTGTCGCTTTAAGAAGATGGGAGTTTGTGACACTATATATATATATATATATATATATATATATACATATGTATAATTAATTTAATACTTTCTTATAACTGCATTTATTTAAAGTGCCTATAACATGTTGATATACTTTAAATATAATTTTGAGATATATTCTTCGAAGTATGTGTATGGAATGGTGTTCCATGAAAAAATTTCTAGTTCTAGAGATTTCATGAAAGCACCTTCATGTTCTAGAGTTCCCCATGAGTTGAAAAAGTTTGAAGACCACTGATATAGGTGATCAATGATCTCTACAGAAGATTTACTATTGTAATTACACATTTTAAATGCCATATAATTAACTTTAGCTACTTGTGGAAAATATACAAAACAGCTCAGCGATTTTCAAACTCTGGGGCGTGGACCCTAAGGGTTGATAACCCTACTTGGAGCATATTAAGAAGTTGAAAATAAAGGGTAGTTTTTTTTAAAAAAAATATTTATTTACTGAAAGCTAGCAAAAAAAAAAAAAACACACACATTCTGACATAATAAAAAGTAAAATACACATTTACACTGATATAATATACTTATAAATGTATCAGTAATGCACAATGGATTCGATAATTAACTTATCAATACTAAAATAAGAACAAGTTTAATAATTACTAGTGACTGTGTGCCATGTTCTTGTAATTAAAATTATGCATACGAAATTTAATAATTATATTGACGAATTAAAGTCTTATTGAGATTACAATTAAAGTCATATAGTAGCGCTTTAGCGTCAGGGTTCATTATACATTAATATTACATTCAATAATTTGTAATTGTATAAGGTAATTGTTTGCGATGAAAATTATGATTGAAAATAGGTCGCAAATATTGAAGTTTGAGAAGCACTGATAAAGATCATTGATGCTGTTGCCTCTATCAAAGTTAACTTAAAATATATAAATCTTAACCATTTCCTGTTTTTATTTTAACATATCTCTTTCTTTGTGTACCTCACACTTCATTACAATTTAGTTTCAACTTTGAGAATTCTATATTTTTATTGAGACGACAAAAAAACACCGCTCCAAAACTTAATTTTATGATAGCAGTCCTTCATAAATTAAAAATAAGGACTGGTTAATTATTTATTTTTTCTCGAATGTTTATACAAAAAGAACAAAAAACCAAGAAAATTTATGCAACACTCAATTAATGAAGGATTCACCGCAAATGTGCATGTTGTCATAAAACTCTTTTGAGTATAATAAAAATATTCAGTTTCTTAAGTTTTTCAAAAAAGTTTCACGCAACTGTATTTTTTCACAGCAGAACTGCATTGAGTGTTCCTAAATTTAAGAAAAGGAACATTAACTTACAATTTGATTTTCTACGGAATTTTTCAGTGTGATTAATTATTGCCTAGAAAATGAATGAAGATTGATTTTTTACACTAACAATTTACTACTAATAATAATTTACTACAATTTACTTACGTCATTACTTGAGGTAACCAAAAGTAATTAATAGAATCTCGGGGTAAATTAATATATTTAATGACATAAGATAGCACAGTTACAAAGAACAGACACTTAGACAATTACAAGACAAACATTTAGGGAAAATAAGTGAAAATAAGTAAAGTTTACATAGTCCAGGATTAGACATCGAAATGGGGAACGCACGCTTGTCCAGATCCAAACTCTCTCTGACCGTACTACAGTGTTTCGTACAGTCACACTTCCGGTCCAAGCCCATATTGTAATGGCGGCACCTACATTTCGGTCTTGGAAGTATACCGTGCGTTACACTACCAGTCCCACAAACAATTTTAAAGGTCACATTTTTGTGGAATTTTAAGGAAAAGGCAGTAAAAAAACATTTTTACAGAGTGTTACTTATCGAAAGATTAAATTAACTGTTCGAATTAATTGGAACAAATGGTTTTTCTTGTATGGGTAAGTATTTGATTACCAGTTATGTCCAGAACCCCCCCCCCCATATTAAACCGATTATATATGCTCAGAAGTAATGTGGCGGAGCTACTTTCACTATAATTTACTCGTTTGATTAGTAAATGTTTTTTCTCATCGGCCAGATAAGTTGAAATTATTTGATTGCTGTTATTCTGGGAACTATAGTACTTTTACACGCTAGTGCCAGATTGACTTTTTTAACACCACATCGGAAGTAAGGTAGAAGTTGAAAGATAATATTTATTATAGTTTTGAGAAAAATGGAAATACATCTTATTCTCAAAACATTTTAATCAACTTAAATGTAAAGCAGTTATGTAACCCATGCTTTATTTAATTTCCTTAGAATAAGAATGGCATATCAAACTCATACTAAAGCATTTTTGGAATTGTATGATGGTGACTCAAGAAAGATTTGGAGTATATTTATCGATTATATAATTATATTTGTTTCCAAAAGAAAAAAAAAATTTAAATTTTTGGAGCCATAAACCGGTTTTGACGCCTTTTGAACCGATACACTTGCATTCTTAAATGATTCAGCTTTTGCAATCAATACTGCAATCCAATTTTGCTATGATTCACTAAATTGAATGAACTTATGAAATTTGGTTTCCTTTCTTTGCAATCATACTGAAAGTTAAGAGCAACGTAAAGAATATCAGCGATTAGGAAAACATTCTACCGCTATAATGTTCGAATTATAATTAGGACAAACATTTTTTTCTTGTTAGGGCTCGTATTTGATTACCGGTTATGTCCCAAACCCTATCCAACCGGTTAAATCTGCTCAGAAGAATTGTGGTGGATCCATTTCGACTATAATTTACTCGTTTGATTAGTTTCAGTACGTTAGTGGTTCAGTTGAGAGACACATCAAATGACCACAACATGCCAACTGGAGGGCATTGAGCCTTGGCAGATTTAGAGTGTCCCTCTACACTGAGGGTCTTCGATGGTACTAGGGCTCGCACTCATGACACGCCCCTCACAAGTTCGTAACCTAATCACTAGGCTGTCGCCCCTGTGTATAGCGTATGGACAGAGTACAGGACTACACACAGGTTCTTCGTTAACACAGAAGTGGAACTCTTCCGTTTAATGATTTATTTAATAATTTAGGAATTAATTTTAATGACAGAAATAAAACAGCATGGAGTAAAATTAAAGGATGATGTATAAAGGATATCACCCTCTGCAGAAAATAAGGAATTGTTGGCATGGGTAAGTATCATATTAAAGAAAACAATGAGATATATATCTACTTTCTACTTTTCCCTAAGAAAATCATTATTTTGCTACAATGTGTCGTAGTCTATCACTACCTCTAAGATTATTAACTCCCCTTCTTGTATTATCTAAATCTGAATGTGTTGAATTCATGATTAATTACTACTTATTTATAATAAATCAATCTTATTTATTGACTTTTCTTAATTGAGAGATTACACAAATACTATTCAAGTTTTAAGAACAATAAAACACAGTGGAGTATGAGAAGAATTCGATTATGAACGACGGAATCCTAACTGAATCCACGGAGGACGACGCGTACAATTAAGCTACATATTTATATTTAATTTGAGAAAACAAACTCACCTGATACCTTTTCTTAAGGCAGGTTCTTCTAATTACTTCTTCTATATCTGGATTGCTTTAATGAGCGGCTTCAATCTCAGCTTTCTCTCAGTTCCGTCCCGAACCGATTTTATGTATACTTTTCAATAGACTTTTCTCGACGACTATATTTCCACTAAAAAAACTGCTGTCTAAATTCTTTCCTCTCTTCATTTCATTTCCCCTCCCATTTTCTTTTTGAACTCGCTAAACCCGAACTTATATAAAATATCTCATTTGCATAAGTCACACTTTTGGCTCCCGGTGGAGATTGGTTGAAATAAATAAAATATAGAATTTAAGAGAAGGTTAGTGAAACGCGTAAGCCCCCGTCACCATCCGAGAAAAAAAGCGTGACTTATTGAAGGTCTAAACGACCTGAAAGAACTCGCTTAATTTACCTAACGTCTGAGAAACACTAAACCTGCACAAAATTTTAACTAACTCTAGAATGCCTAAAATTACTGAACTTGTAGAAAGTGTTAACTCACGAACTTTAGAATGCTTGAAAACACTGAACTTGTAGAAAACTTTAACTCTCTAAGTTAGAAACTTTAATTAAACTAGCACACAGAAATGACTACTCAAAGGGGTACTCCACTCTAATTTATTGATCTTTTAAATACATATTTTGTTATGATTGTATGCCATATTTTATGTCAATAAGGAAGTTGTATAAAAGTTCTGTGCATTTAATGTCATGTTTTAGAAAAAATTGACAAGGTTTCCTTTCACATACATGACATCCTTGACATACATTCCCTACAGTGCATCCCATTCGGGCGAAGATCAGGGGAAAACCTTTCAAGGAAAAAACCCTGATCATGCACTTTACTTAAGTGCTAATAAATATTAAAAAATTTTTACAATAATATCTTCGTACGACATCACTTCCATCTCATCACTATGTTCAGGGACTGCTGCCCTGAAAGGAAACCTTGTCAATTTTTTCTAAAACATGACATTAAATGCACAGAACTTTTATACAACTTCCTTATTGACATAAAATATGGCATACATTATATTATATATAGTTTCATAACAAAATAACCTTTATCTGGTTTCATTTTCAAAAAATTCCCTATCAATCGCGCTGCGCTGTTAATGTTTTTTATTAGTATTCCTAATTACGCCGCGCCCAGAAACCAGACACTACTTATACATCTTAATCATTACACACAAAAATATATACATTTTTTACATAGAATATATTACAACAAACAATACAAGTAATCTCACATATAAAGCCTCGTCTTTAAGGTGTAGCAAAACAATTGCAATTCAACAAATGTTTTTCCACAATTTGGAAAAAAATTAAATACAAAAGCTTTTTGAACTGATATAAAAATACGCACAACGCAGTAACTTTTGTACGGTAATTTTACAAAAAAAATAGACTAGCCCACATGGAAAATAATCCGAACTGTCTGTCAGAGGAAAAATAAACAAATTAGAATTATACAACCTGGCTAGTCTTTAGATCCAATCTGCATAGGCTTTGTCTCAAACCATGGCCTCTGTACTGGATGACCTTGTCCTAGGGATGTCCTCTCTGCGCTCCCACCTTCTGGGTCTCCTCTTCCATTGAGTCCGTTGAAGCTGATATGCTCCTGCGGAGGCGTTCTTTTCACTTGTCAGATTTTGAATTTGGCTGCTGTCCACTCGACGTCGGCTCCGAAGGTTGTAAGGGCAGTTCCGTTCTTGCTGGGGTCTGTTGTATTTGAATCTGTGGGATGGTCCTGGAATTGCTCTTTCCGATTTCCACTGTTCACTGCGGGATGGTCCTGGAATTGTTGCTTCAGAATTACTTTCTTCCACCTTTCTATACTGCTTTCTGGAGGGACGAGACGGCATTGACGAGGTCAACTTTCTCTTGTCTCGGGATACCTGGGCCTCTGGTCTCTTCTTCTTCTGTATGTTTTCCATCCAAGAGACTGGTCTTTCTCTTTTCTCTCTCTCTCTGTCCAATGAGGTTTTCTCTTCCTGAAATTATACACATCACCCCCCCCCCCGAAGAAACAGCAGACTCCGTTCGCATACGTTTTTTTCTTCTCACCTCCACTCCATCGCGTCTATTCGTAACTATATCTCTACTACCTTCTAAATTTCCTGAATCTGATCCTCTACGACAATTCCCATTACTTTCTGATTGCATTAATCTCGGCTGCCTATTATCCGACCTGTCTGATGCTACTGCATTATGATCACTACTTCTGGCACTTTCCGATTCGGCAACACTGTCATCTGATTCTCTTTGATGGTAAATTCTCACCTGACCCACATTAACAGTTATTCTTTTACCACATTTTAATATTACTGAATTATTATTATTTTTTACACTTAGAACTTTATAGGGGCCTTCAAACTTTGGCATAAATTTACCCACTATTTTCTTACTTGCCGAACTCAACGGGTGAGTTTGAACTAACACTAGATCATCAACCTTCACATTAACTTCACGCCTCTTCTTATTTTAATATTTCGCCCACTTCTCGTGCTGGCGCTTTGTTTGTATTCTAGCTTCTTCAAACAATTTTTCTATATTCCCACAAACTAAGTCTGATCCATCAGTTACCATTATGAATTTTTGAAACGGAGTAATTAAATTTCGACCTAAAAATAATTCCACCGGTGTTTTACCCGTTGTCTCATCTACTGCTGTCCTTAAAGCGTAGCTGAACTCTTGCAGAAATTGTTCCCAGTTAGTGTGATTATCCGCGACAAAACTCGAAATCATTTTTAAAAGAGTACGATTAACTCTTTCCGTTTGATTGGCTTGTGGACGATATACCACAGTTTTAACGTGTTTTATGTTCAATCTGCGACATACCTGCTCAAAAACTTCGGATATCATTTGGGGGCCGTTATCAGTAATTAACTTATCTGGAGCTCCATAACGCGAAATATAATTCTCAAAAAATGCATTGGCAATTGCTTTAGCCGAAGCTTGCCTTAAGGTAACTATTTCAACCCATTTAGAAAAATTATCAGTAATTACTAAAATAAATTTATAGCGTTCTGGACTAGTTGCAGGGTATGGGCCTAATAAATCTAAAGATACGATTTCATTCGGAAAATTCGTTACTATCGGAATTAATTGACCAGCTGGTAATCCGTTCTTATAATTGAATTTTTGGCATTGGCAAATGTATTTCCTCATGTACGGGAAATAACACGCGTCTTTTAATTTTAAGTAGGTTTTCTTTTTGCCTAGATGGCCTGCCATCGGCGAGTCATGGAATTCTCGCATAACATCTTTACGTAATGTTTTGGGTATAAATACTCTTAATTCACCTAGTGTGGTTGTATATTTTGCATAATATAACAATCCGTTAATTACTTTAAAGTCGCTGGACCAATTTTTACAGACTGACTCATTAATGAAACTATCGTCCGGATTTTCCAAATACTTCATGATGTGCCCTAGCTCCGGGTTATTTCTCTGTTCCTCTCTCAACTGTTCTCCAGACGATAATACTAACGATCTAATCACCGCACAAGACACCTTTGGTTCTTCATTACTTTCTAACGGGTTTCTAGACAACATAACAGCCACTACATTTAACTTAGTCTTTAATAAATCTATCCGTACCGGTTCGTCCGAAATTGCCAATTTCTTAATCTGTGAGTCTGGAATGATTAACGATTTTGTAACAAAATCAAAACTGATCTTTGCATGTGACATAAAATCAATACCTAGGATGCATGGATATTGCATCTCAGCAATCGCATGAAATCTCCACAACTTCGAAAATTCCCTTATTTTAATTCTTAACTCAATTGTGCCTAAATTTCTGCATTGTGACCCTTGAGCCGTAACTACTTCAGCTAACAATTTTTTAATAGGACAAAAAAAAATATGATCGGTATGTTTTTTCTGAAATAAATGACTTTTCCGCACCTGTATTCCAGAGAGCTTTTATAAAAGTATCATTCAAAAGAATCGGTACATACGGAAGATCAACTGGGGATAATCGTAATGTATTACGTTTACTTCTATTAGGAGGATTTGACTCAACACGATCTCTTAGAAAGTTTAAATTGGCATTTCTCTGCCTTCCGCTGTTGCAATCAACACGCCTCCAATTCTGCTTTGCTGAATCATCACTAGGACCCTTCCTAACCATGATCCTACGGTTCTGATACCGGTCTGTTCGCTGATTTGGTTGGTTGTAGCGATTTCCTCCCTCGAATCCTTGATTTTGATAATTATGACGAGAAAAATTATTCGCACCCCTGCTTAGTCCTCTTTGATCATTTTGACTATTTCCGACCCCTGTATCTCTCCAATTTCTATTATTCCTTCTTTCCTCAGGATTCCTACTCATATCCCAACCTCGTCTAGCAAAATTATTACTCGAACCCTGGTTTTCCCTGCAGCTATGACGTTCCTCATAAAGGTCTACCAATTCTACCAACTGAGCTTTCGTTGTGGGGTTTTAAATTCTAAATAATCCATTATTTGGGGTTCTAGTCGCATTACTATGTGATCGACCAATTTTATCTCATCATAATACAAATTTAAAGCCTTATGGATTTTTAATAGCTGGAAAATAAAGTCTGACGGAGCTTGACCTCTCCGTTGTTTCGATAAAAAAAACTGAGCCTCTAACTCTGATTTATTCCGTACTACAGTAAAACTATCCGACAACTTCTTTTTAAGCGTTGCAAACGCAGTTGCTTCTTCATTTACACACTCGAACCCGATAACCTCAAACCAGTCTAACGCTCTCCCAATTAAATGACCCTTTAAATACGCACATGCCAGAATCGCCGGTATTTCATAGTAGGCTGTGTTGTCGTCTACATTTGAGATAAACTCAGACACATTTTCTTTACCCGAAAAAAATAATTCTGGCAAAACTCTAAGTCCTGCACTTGCTCTTAATTCCGGTATTTCGGTTGGGCGCCAGTGTCGTAGTCTCTCACTACCTCTAAGATTATTAACTCCCCTTCTTGTATTATCTAAATCTGAATGTGTTGAATTCATAATTAATTACTACTTATTTAATAAATCAATCTTATTTATTGACTTTTCTTAATTGAGAGATTACACAAATACTATTCAAGTTTTAAGAACAATAAAACACAGTGGAGTATGAGAAGAATTCAATTATGAACGACGGAATCCTAACTGAATCCACGGAGGACGACGCGTACAATTAAGCTACACATTTATATTTAATTTGAGAAAACAAACTGACCTGATACCTTTTCTTAAGGCAGGTTCTTCTAATTACTTCTTCTATATCTGGATTGCTTTAATGAGCGGCTTCAATCTCAGCTTTCTCTCAATTCCGTCTCGAACCAATTTTATGTATACTTTTCAATAGACTTTTCACGACGACTATATTTCCACTAAAAAAACTACTGTCTCAATTCTTTCCTCTCTTCATTTCATTTCCCCTCTCATTTTCTTTTTGAACTCGCTAAACCCGAACTTATATAAAATATCTCATTTGCATAAGTCACACTTTTGGCTCCCGGTGGAGATTGGTTGAAATAAATAAAATATAGAATTTAAGAGAAGGTTAGTGAAACGCGTAAACACCCGTCACAAATGTTTCCGAGTTGAAGTTAAATAAGTCTTCGAGTTAAATGAATCGAAAAGGATTATTCATTTTGTAAAGCCTTTTAAATAGAATTTCGAATGCATGCATGAAACATTTCAATCAACTCAATGACTTTCAAGACAGGGTAAATGAAAGCATTTGCAGCGGCTCATATTAAAATAGTTAAAGAAGTGAATTAAGAATTCTTTTGTTTTGTCATGCATTAAATTCAAAAATATTTCAAAAAAGGAAATGGGATACTTCTTTTCTAAATTTTAGGTCTTGATAAAAAGATTTTTGTAACTTGAAGAAATATCAGTAGGAAATAATAGTTATTTAAAATACCACTCGAAACTTATAAATTAAGTTGGGTGTGAATTAATTTCAAATTTGTATATTTCTCAATATACAAAGCTTAAACACTATTTGTAAGGAGCTACCACGCAAAGCTTCCCTATTAGAACTACCTTGGGTTTTTTCTTTAAGGATGTAAAAAGTTTTTAACTATAATCTTCTTGCAGAGTATTTGGTATATACAGACGTTCAGTTCTCTATGTAAAGAAATAAGAGCAAAGGCTAAAGGGATTAGTAGTTCTACTATGAGGATTATATATCCCCCCTAACTGTTTTATTGAACCACTGTTAGGAAACACTATTTTTCATTTTGCCCCCAGATTTCGTATTGTTTAGATTAGGAAAATTGTAGCTGGAGCCTCCATCCCGCTATGTCTCAGAAGAACATCTTTCAAGTTCCAATACCATAAATTAAACCACTAATACTCCCAATGATATGTTGTCTTGGTTTTATTTTTATTAAATAGAAAGGCGAAAAAACTGTTATGAGAATTTGAAATGAATCATTTAAATAAAATCTTAAACTATTGCAATGAACTTTTTCGCGAGATATACCTTTGGAATCTAACGGAGTTTTTTCCCCCACGTTATTGCAAGTCATAACTACCATCTTTTAAGGAATGAAACTGGAAATGCTATTGAGATTTGATAACATTAATGGCAAACAATATGTGAAAGTTTTTGGTAGTGTAAAAGATGTTAATCAACGATTCGTGATCTTATTACAACAAGTGGATATCCTGTGTTCCGTTAAAATAAAGAAATTCGATTCTCTACATTAGAGGCCTACAAACATTCACGCTCGAAGGTCATATCAATGATTTCACAATGAGACGCGAGCCACGTCCATAATATTACGATGATCCTCGGACCACACGACTGTCAAAATATAATGGAGTCCAGAAATTTAAAAAAAGTAAAGGAGGTATGTTTTACAAGACTACATCTAATTCTATAGGAGGAAATGATGTTACATATTTGTGTATAAATATCAGTTTCAAAAACGTAAAACAGAAGTCAAATTAAAATACTTTGGGTTTTAAAGATAAAAATTCCACTTTTCTTCTGAAAATTTCTGAAATTTTATGCATAGTAAGATTTTTAATATTTAAAGTTATTTAAGATACAATATGAAATTTTTGAAAAATTCATCATTATAAGAAAATTTTACCAGAAATGGATCTAAAGCATATCAAAAAAAGGTTTCAAATATCAATAATAACAGGAAAAAAGACGCTTTTTACGACAAAAAGCATACGAGGCAAATTTTTCCTGAAATTGCCTCAAATGAACGGTCATTAAAAGGCCTTCAGCAAGCCCGGGGTTGAAGGCCCCTAATCTAATTAAATATTTAAAATGACTCGATTGGTGGATTATTATGATCCGATTTGCATCCATCTCTTTCCTGAGAGAAAAATAATATTTAAATATTACAGTATTTTCGTGAGAATAAAAGGCTTCGCATAATAGATAAATCAGGGGGAGATTAATATATCAGTAGTATATGTTTGCACGATTTTAAAACAGTCTCCATTAAAACAATTTCCAGTAAAACACCGCACGATATGAAAACAGTGTTCCATTAAAACACCGCATGATCAAATCGCCGGCAAAAACAGTTGGAACAGTCTCCATTAAAACAATTTCCAGTAAAACACCGCACGATATGAAAACAGTTTCCATTAAAACAATTTCCAGTAAAACACCGCACGATATGAAAACAGTGTCCATTAAAACACCGCATGATCAAATCGCGACAAAAACAGTTATAGGGGAAACAATTCACACCAAAACACCACCACTGCACGTCTTAAAGAATGAAAGCACTGCAGTGAAAACGGGTTTACTCTGCAAAGCAGAGAGGGGAAACGTGACGAGTTAGTCGAAAGAAAATTAGTAAAGCTTTGTCCGCATTTCCAAGGCCGCCATGAGGCATGCGGATCTGACCTTCGTTTTTTTTTATATAACCACTTAACAGTTTTTATTCTGTCATTTGATATCCAAAATTAGTACATTCTTACTTGTACTCGATTTTGTTTTTCGATTGATTTTATTACAGCATGGTCGAATTAAGGCTCTTGCACCATAAACGAAACTCAAATTCAAATTAATAACAAAAGGAATTTTTAATGAAAATTGGGTTTTTTTTTACAAATTTGCATTGTGACTTTATTTAGATGGTAATGAACAATAAACATTTCTAAGTAAAGAAAACCGTTAAGTGGTTAACAGAGGTTGTCACAGAACCAGACGCAAAAAACGATTTGCATATGATTCGTCCTAATCCTCTCAAAATGAAAAAAGCAAGAAAACACAAAGCAGAAACTGACTGATTAGTGTTTAAGTCTTTCATGTCTTTGATTTCACAAGAAATTAAACTGAGTTGTATTGGTAGTTGACTTGAATATACAAAAACACATTTCAAAAACTAAGAGCATAGTAGAAGTTGAATATACAAAAACACATTTTAAAAACTAAGAGCATATTAAAAGTTGAATATACAAAAACACATTTTAAAAACGAAGAACATAGTAAAAGTTGAATATACAAAAACACATTTTAAAAACTAAGAGCATATTAAAAGTTGAATATACAAAACACATTCAATAAAAAAAAGCACCCACAAAGCAAAGCATAGGAGTAGGGAGATAATTTGTAGAAACATATACACAAATTGAGTTAAAACCAACCCTTTCTACAATACAGAAAACAATATTAAATATCTTTGTGACCATAAGACAATGTATGCATGCCATCTTCACAAACAAATTTTTTATCGTAATAGGCAGTAACAGACACTTTATTTTGAACAACAGTTTCCAAAGTATGTTTTTTTGAAAGAATGCAAAAGATCATTGTGTGTGTGTGTTTCCGTAAGTTAGAAAAAATTTAAACGCACACACTTTTTAAAAGTTAAGCCGACTTGGGAACAATTCTAATGTATACACAAATCAGGAGAAGTTAGGATATCTCCCTACTCCAACGTAAATTTATTACATAGATTTCAGATGTTCCTGAATGTGTGTTATCCCTTCTAGAAGAACAGGGATTTGATCAACATGTACCGAATAGGGAGTTGCTATTTTACTCGACAGGCCGCCGCTCTCCTTTGATAAGTCTACGTTAAATTTTCTTTTTTTGGCGCAAGAGGAATCAAAGCTTTCTAGAAAATTTTAAAAATGAAGACTAATGAAGCAATACAGAAAAAAGCTCTCAACGAAATGTATCTAAGCGGAAAAGGAAAAAATACAAATTCCACTCACCATTTTCCATAGTTATCGTAGGAAGAACGGATTTATCCAAAAAGAACTTCAGAAATCAAGAAGGCGGTAAGAAGACGCGAACTGATCCAAAAAAAATGTAGCACGTTAGAAACTTCAGGAACAGACTAGACAAAGGTTGAAAGCCAGATTGACATTTTATACTCGAAATGAAGGACAAATTTTTAAAAACGCAGTTTTTACAAATCTGATTATATAAAAACAATTCTTATGTAAGACAGGGAAAAAATAGCAGAGGAGGATCTGCGCGTTTAATCTTCAAGGAAGAAATGAAAGAAAAACATATCTAGCAGGAAATCTTGCGTAACAGCATTGCAACATGCATAATGAAGACACGACTCGAAAGTAAACGAACACAGTTTATCCCGGAAAATAATTTTTTATTCAAGGGTTTATATCAATATTATTACATAGAGTGTTACAATCATTTTTATGCTTACAATATATAACAGTTATCAGTGCATTCGTTACAGAACAATATTTTTATGTAGAGTGTAACAATCAGTTTTCTTGCGTATAATACATAGAACTAATATTCACTTTGTTACAGAATATTCATTTTGCACATTTAGTTACTGTCTTTGAGTCATGATGTTCAGTTTCATATTATGCTGTGCAATCAAATACTTGTCTGTAGACTGAAGGATTGTGCAGCTCACGCACAATAGCAGAATTGTTCAAAATCTTAAAATAGGCTATTTTCATTTTACAGTCGGAATCCGTTGTGTCCATGGAATAGGATGTGGCATCTTGTACACAGGAGATCATATTGTCGTACAGAGAATCGGTGAAACAATGGATCACATAAGCGTCAGAGGGGCTGGCGCGCTTTAGTTACATGAAAATATATCTCGGTTCGGGAGTCATTGCTTTTTGGTGAATTACTAAAAGCAGTAATGAGAGTTCTGCAGCTTGTGTTGCCTCCTTTTATACATTCTGTATCAGCAGCGACCCCACCTCCCTCCATACATGTTGTAATTAGAATGCAAAAGATGATGAGAAAAATGTTGAAAACGTGTTCAAGCACGTTTATGTCGGTATTTATAGGTATGAGATATTTGATTTGAGTGTGGCGTCAAACAACACTTTTGTAGGCGAAAATTTTTAGCTACAAATCTTTGAATAAACTTTTCGTTGAATGCAATGTTATTCGAATCTAGAGGTGATAAAGTCTGCTTTCTCACAAATTTGTATAGGAAATGAAGACAAAATTGACCGCAGGTAAAGGACGTAGCGCTTTGGTAGCGACATTTGTTCCACATCAGTTTCTGTGAATTCTGTTTGATGAAGTTTAAAATCTTACCCTTCTTTGGAACTGAAGCGAAACTACAAAAGTAAAAACAAGTGTTGTTCCTAAAGGCTAACGCAACCCAATGGCTTCCAGGCTTCACCCTAGAATCTAAATTTACAATAAAACGTGAATAGCCTGCTAGTGTCCTAGGCAATTCATCGGAAGCGTACACGCCTCCGAATTTGGATCGAAGAATGGAATCGCTGCAGGCGAGATTACATAGGCTTTGAGAATTCATTTTTAAAAATCAGTTAAAACGTTGCGGTTTTTGTCAATCTCTATGACATTTCGATACTCCGCATAAACGATTAAATTAACCGTTTCGGGTAGTGCCTTACTAAAGCGAATATCCAAAGCCAAATTCGAATTTCGTAGGACCGAATCATGCATTCCATCTGCACTGAGATCTGGCGTTAAATCTATTGCCAACAACGTGTACCCGTCCTTATATTCGCTATAACTTATATTGATATCTTGATCTTTATGATATCGCCCTAAGTCAGTAAAAAGGCTCATATAACATCTGCTATAACTGTTAGAGGTATCGAATTTCGGTTGATAGGGTTTTGAAGGAATCATGCGATTTCCGTCTAATAGGCAGAGGTATGATAAATTATAATGCTTAAAATTGAATGGATTGCTAGAAAATCACCATTATATGCAGTATTAGATACCATACCCATTATTAGTCGCGCTGGTACCTGTCCAATAAATGCATTTGGAATAGTAATAGATTGCATTCCTGAAGAAAGCGCGAAGGATTTCACCTCTGTTCTGCGAAGGGCATCTTATCGCGCCTCTAGAAAGTGCGGTCTCGTGCGCTATTAAAATTGAAGGAGCGACCTTTACATTCCTAACAAACAAGAAAGCATGTTGTATAACTATTTTGAAATCTTGCGAAGCTGACATCAGTGCAAAGGCATCTTTATTTCTTTCTAATTTAATTTGAAGATTCACTGAATTGATCAGATATTTACTTTGATTGCCTAGATCGAAATGTAAAGCTCCTATCATGTTCATTAGTTTACTATCTTTGCAAATGTTATATCTAGTTTGAATCCCTCCCCTGCGTTTAAAATCTCGGTTGCGTCAATCTTTCCTGGACTATCTCTGAAGAAAAGACCAGCCGTTAATAGCGAATCTTGAACAGCTTTTGGGGACAGCAAGGCATCGAACATGCATCTGTATGCATAATTCGCTTGTGAGGACACTTGCTTATCATTTAATGTTATGAACATTCCGAAAATAATGTATTCAACAAATAATTGACTGGAGCTACTACGTCAGGAGTTGCAATATTTGATCCATTTTTTTTCCCGTAATTTTCACTTGTAAATGAAGAAATGTATGAGCTAGGTCTAAATAACTTTCTCCCACGCCTGAGAAAAAGAATTCAATCGGTGTTTTATCACTCAGAGATGCAACAGGAAAAATTTCGGTAAACGAACTTTCTTCGGTTGACAATTGCACAGGATTAACGGTAAACAAATCATAAGCATTAGATACACAGCGCACGCTCTCTCATCCATCTTATGAGAATATATCTACGCTGCTTTGGAATTCTTTCGGCTTCGCTTAGCACGCGGCAAATGATTCTTATTGCGCGATTTCTTTCTTTTTATACCCGAACCGCTTTGAAGCTTATGAAGAATGTCATCTTTAATATTTTTGGACGTTTATTTCAATCTCGCCCTTGTCGAATCTTTCAGAGATGTTCCCGACACAACATCTGACATTACCTTTGAAACCGGTACTCAGAATATGTTTTCCTAAATATTTTCCTGCCTTCATTGCAATGGGAGATATCATTCGAAATAAATTTGAAAACATTCCATATCCTCTTTGATGGCTGACTCCTTGAAAATACGAGCCACCATTCTGTAACTGCGAACAGTAATAGTCCTGACAAGCTCTGCGGTCCAAATGCATCTTTCTCTTGCGAAGTCAGGACCGAAATGATGTCGCACATATACAGTTGTAGTTTATACTATTTCTTCGTCGGAAAGAAAGAACCAAGAGCGATTTGCCGCTCGTAAAAATAATACCATCTCCAGAACTACTTTTTAATTCGACTTCGATGCAGTCGATATAATTTTGACGCAGAGAAAAATACAGGGGTCTTTGATAATTAATAACAATTTGGTCTTCTTTGGTTGACATCACAGGAATGATGCGAAGTAAAGGTGCGATAGTATCCCCCACAAAATGAGATTCTATAATGTCTGTATAGACATACCATTTCTGTGATTCCTCCGTCTAGTTCCAGTTGATAATCCGAAATATGAGTGCCACCGTGTAATGTTGATTGTTTTAGTCCCAAGAGATCTTTTAACCCATCCTGGAAAGTTACGGCAGATGTATCGGGAATATGAATTTTCACTTTCTTATTAGCTAATAGATTAAACGCCAGATGTTTAAAAGAGCTGAACAACTGCTCTGCATTCTTATAAAATCCAACTTCTAATTGTAAATTTTCCGTTTTTTTCACTTTCTCTGGAACTGTCGGTTTATCCGTAATGCTTACGCGAAAATATTCGTTCAATGGAGGTCTGTCGATTTTTTGCAATACATGCATTGATTTCCCCTTCAACACAATATCCTTGGTCAAACTCAGCATACGCATAAAAAGGGGCGCATATAATAATCTTAATTCGAGTTCGACGTTCTTTTGAACTGTTATTTCGACTTTATTTACTTTGAAGTCAAAAATGAAATCTGCAGCGCCTCCAATTCCTGTTTGCATTAGATTGAAATTTATATGCTGAAACAGTTCATGGTGCATGTTTTCCAAATCGGTATATTTATGATTAAACCGAGTGGTGCGAATTATGAAATGCCGTTTTAGATTTCTTGCAATAATTTTCAAGTGATTGTCTTTGTTCGTTTTGGATGGTTTTCGGAAAACAAAACTTTCCGACATTCTTATAATTCTATCTTCTCTAGGTAAGTTCAGCATGGTTAACAACCGTGGGGCATTTGCTGCTGTTAAATGCAACTCGTAATTAGGAGCAATATGAACATTAATATTCTTGCGATCCAATGAAAAAGCAACAAAATGTCCGCATTTTTCTTCAATACTTTGATTAATTTCCTCGATAACATCTGCGTCTGCAGTTCCTTGCTCTATTTTCACTCCGATATCATATTCTGCATAGTCCTTTTCGATAATTTTTGTCTCTTCATACGTTATGGAATATTTATTATTATGGTTGCCGATGTTGAACCAGGTTCGCGGAACAAATATTTCTGATAAACCAACTTCCCATGCGCCTGTTAATATGATCGGACGAGCTAGTTTCGTTCTGAATGATGCTTGCGTATTTTTTGGAAAGAATTGAGTGCTAGAATTGCTAGGTAACGTGATGTAGAAATCATTTACCTCATCCATGCTTCCTTAACCCACGAATTAAAGCGCTCATCAAAACCCTGCCACTTTACATAATACTCTTTCTTCCTGCCTATGCCTTTTGTTTTGAGCACCTTTTCTATGCGCCAATAATCGTCAGAGCGTTTCGAGATTTTCTGCAGTTCCTCTGCATAGAATCGTCCTTTTATAGCTTCTGATTTCAGGTCTTGCAGCTCAAATGTAGTCGGATGAGAGAAATATACTTTTGTTACTCTAAAGACCTCATCACTCCATCCTGGTAAATATCCTCGTCGAAAAGTTTTGTTTGCTTTAGATATTCTAACTAAATCTCCCTTATTTAGAATCACTTTCGGGTTCTTTTCGAGAAAACCATATAATTTTTTGAAAATTTGTGGTTCTACTTCTCGAGTCACTTGTGAGGGGGCCATACCAATACTGCGATTCGGTGTCATTATACGATTTTACAAGCAAGTGCAAAATATCTACATACTTATACGAATTTCTATATGTAACATCTAAACATTTTGTTTTTTAACGTTCTGTTAAACCTTTCAACGACGCTAGCCTTATGATCACCTTCGGCAGAATAATTGATTGACTATGCCTCTGAATAAGGATTTCAGTTGAGAATTGTAAAATTCACTGCCTTTATCAGTTTGAATATTTTTAGGCTTTGCTTGTTGAAACAAGTTTTCAAATGCATTTTTTACGGCTTCTGCAGTCTTCATTTTCAGAGCACTCACTCTGGCGTATTTCGAGAATACATCGATTACGGTAAGTAAGTACCGAAATCCGTTGTTATGCTTTCCCAAATGTTTTAAGTCCACTAGATCACACTGCCATAACTCATTTATACCATATGAAAGCGTCGCTCTTCGAAGAAATTTGTATCGAACGCCTTTATGAAGGGAATAGGGGTCTTGTGAGGATAAAAACTGTTTTGTTTTTTCGTAAGGTACTTTGGTGGTCTTTGATAGTTTCTTAATTCCACCGAAGGATGCAGGGTTCGCAAAATCATAATATGTCGCTTTTAATACTCTTTCCATTTCCTTTTCCTGTTCTTCTGTTTCCTCCGAGGCGTGTGCGGCCATTCCAACGTATCGTCGTTGTGACTTTCGCGTAAGCTCGTATCACCTCCTAGATTTTGCACTAGCTTCTGATTTCCAATCCACCGGGTAGGGATTTTTATTTCGTTTGATAGCTTTCCAGAAAACTGCAAAGCCGTGAGGTTCGAGACCCTTTTAACGTTCCTCATCAAATATGAAAATAGATCAATCACATTTGAATGCTTAACTGCCTGATTATCGGTAATCAATTCCCCCAACTCATTCCTAGAATAGCTGCGTGTTTTCAATTTCTCCACAATCGCCGGAATGAATTTTTGGAAATTTGCAGGCACAGAGAGAATGATATCGCGTACAATAGGATCTTCCGAATATTTTCTTTCCGCTACTTCTGCGGATTTCTTT